>JAUCBJ010006261.1:0-70093 GCA_032718475.1 Nemertoderma westbladi | reverse complement strand
ATGAAAGTTTTGAAGTAATTTTGTACGTACTGTACAACCCCCCTTCATCTGTAATGCTCTAGCCCATTCATATTTAAGTTTTTAAGTAATGTTGTGCGTACTGAACAACCCCCCTTCCCTCTGTAATGCTCTGGACCGTTCATATTAAATTTTTTTAAGTAATGTTGTACGTACAGTCCCGCTCTCAAAAAGCATTCCTTTGATCAAACATTGATCAAACTTTGATCAAACATTGATCAAAGTTTGATCAAATATTGAAATGAACCAGGCTTATAAATCCTGCCATTGAGTTCTACCAAAGGCGCTGCACTTCAAAGTCTAGATTCCCACTGAGCCGTGTGTCAATCAAGCAGCCCTCTCTCTCTCTCTCTCGCTCTCCCTGTGTGTGTAATGCTCCATGTGCTCTGTAGGATGTCTGCAGAGCACACAGGACACCACGTCCATATCATACCATAGGTTTGTAAGCTATAGCCGTTATTTAAACCAGACCGCCTAGGTTATAATAATTTACAGCGATTATCAGAAAATAACAGCCGCAATTGAATCTCCACTTGGCGGTGTGGTGGTAATGAAAGCAAGGGCGGGTAGGGGCTGTGTGGAGTTTAATTCTGAGTTACGCAATGTGTTGGGTGGATGGCTACAATACATTATAATGGGGGGGGGGGGGGGGGGGGGGCAACTAGCGTACCGAGCGAGGGGGAGGCCATGTGAAAGCATACTGAAAAACCCTTTCCAGTTGAAATGAGAAAAAAAATAATATATATATTAAAGATCCACATTCCAAATTTTCTGAAACAAAGGCATTTTTCTAAACAGAAAGCTTCGCATTCTAACCTGGCTGGCCAAGGGCTAGATCCTTGGGGGGGGGGGGGGGGGGGGGGGTAATATGAGAATATCCCTTGGTATTATTATATCAGTTGACATTGTGGCCTTCTGGCTGGCCACAAGTGGAAATACGTGGCTTTCTTGTAAGGATAAATAATTGATTCGAGTCACAACAAATTATGTCATAGGGAGTACAGGAGTCAGCGGTCTCAGTGCTATTTGCTGTATATTATTAGCTTGGGGTGCCGACAGCGACAGACCACTAACAAAGTAAAGGCGTAGCATGTGTAATGGCTCTTAGTTTATGCCGCCCCAGCATGTAAAACCATTTATCTGCTGTGGAATGGAATTCCCCGTAATTTCGAAATTTACTAAAGGCTTCCCAAGAAATTAGACAGCCAACTAACCCATACACAGGAGGCCGCTAACCAAAGAGATTGGCCTCCTGGCACTGAGCTGGCCTGGTCGCAAAGGAACTATGCAGGCTGTGTGGAGTTTAATTCTGAGTTACGCAATGGGTTGGGTTTGGTTGGGTTGGGTTAGCATTATAATGGGGGGGGGGGGGGGGGGGGGGGTGCAGGTCCGCAGCTTGTACAATGATATAGTAATAGTCCACAACAAGAGAGGGTATGGGATCACTGGGGTTATATTCATGCCTTGTCTTACAACGACCTGTGAGCAAAAGTGTGGTTTGTCGGCCGGATGGTTAAAACCCTCCATTAATTAAAAATGAATGAGCATAATTTAATAAGTATTACTAACCCAATTTGATTTTTAATATTTAAAAAAATTATAATTACAATACGTTAAACTGAATTAAAAAATACGTAACTAATGATGTACATAACATAGTTTACTTTAAAACAAATTAGGTTTTCAATAAAATTACCTTATCAGAGTATTAAAATTAAATTACGTAAATTTTTAGAAGGTATTTTAGGGGGTGCGCTGGCGCTAGCGCTTGGATTTATTTATTTCTTTATTTACATTTATTAGTATAATTAGAGACAGGGGCAGGAAGGAAGCTTGTCGAATTTACACAATTACTGTATAAGCAAATGCAATGCAATGGCAGCCATCGCGCTGCTACGTCAATGGAGGTCTTTGGCCTTGATTCTGATTTAAGGAACATTGAAACTAATTTCTAATATAACAATAATTTAAAAATATTCCAAAGGCTGTTTTTCTGAACAAATGTTGGTGTAATAATAGGCCCTGCCCTACAAGAACAAAACTCAGTCTGGGACACTACCACAACGGATCTAGGACACTTCCCCCCCCCCCGGACACTTCCCCCCCGCCCAAGTAGGACACTTTCCCCCCGGACACTTCCCCCCCGGACACTTGCCCCCCGGACACTTCCCCCCCAGTTAAAGTGTTAAAATTAATCTGGGTGCATCAAAGCAATAAACAAAAGTTAAAGATGGTTACAGGACAAGTTGTATCTAGACAAGTTTTTTCAAAATTATAAAAGAAACATTTTTATAGTCAAGTTTTGTTTGTTTTTCTTTTAATTCCTTTAATTCTTTAAATTTCTTTTAATTGGCGGCTGCCGCCCCCAAACCCCCGCTTCTTTTATTGGGGGCTACCGCCCCCAAACCCCCGCTTCTTTTATTGGGGGCTACCGCCCCCAAACCCCCGCTTCTTTTCTTGGGGGCTACCGCCCCCAAACCCCCGCTTCTTTTATTGGGGGCTACCGCCCCCAAACCCCCGCTTCTTTTCTTGGGGGCTGCCGCCCCCAAACCCCCGCTTCTTTTCTTGGAGGTTATCGCCCCCAGATCCCGGCATTTCCCTGAGTGCCCGTGGTGAAAGACTTAAGACCACTTTAAGATAATTAATTCATGTTTGTATCATCAGATAATAAATTGACTAAGCCTAAAGTAGGAGCTGTATTGAATGTTAACCAATTTAATATATAAATTACTACAATATTATATAATTCAACAAAATCCTATTAAAAATATTGCAAGTAACCAGGAAATTTAATATGTAGTGTGTATAATATCTATATAGTATGTATAGTAGTAATATGTATATCAATATGTAATGCTGAACACAGAATACAGGTCGACGCATGTCGATTTTACCCTGGAGAGGTATAATTTTGATTGCAACAATAATATTCATCCCCATCTGCTACAATTTGAAGAAGACTATTACATAATAATACCTATAATTAAAACAATTAATTATTATAATTCTATAGTTAATAAAAACAGTATATCATTCCGGGGATGGAATTTATAGGTCATCTAATATAATTAATTGTTTAAAGATTAGCAAACAATACGATGTAATTGCATTGATAAAACCCATAAATAAAACTTGGATATAAAATGTAAAATCGGGATGCAAAAGATCACTTTCTGAGCTACGAAAGGAAAATTGGATACAACTTATCTGGATACAAGCGGTCCGTTTACCTTACAAAATGAAAAATACGAATGTGCGAAGTTAAGAACAGTCGGGGGGGACGTGTCCGCGGGGGGGAAGTGTCTGGGGGGGAAGTGTCCGGGGGGGAAGTGTCCTACTTGAGCGGGGGGGAACTGTCCGGGGGGGAAGTGTCCGGGGGGGAAGTGTCCGAACACCTACCACAACACCACCGCCTTGTAAATCCAATCGCTGTCCATCCACAAAGTCAAGCAAGCTCCATCCACCGCCCTGTCAATCACATCGCGGCTTGGCCATTAACAAAAGCCAGTTCTCGGCGGGAATCTGAGTTCAAAGCCATGCCGCAGAAGAGCGATGTAAACTGTTACCTTGAAATCATTTCAATGTCATTTCAATATGAGACATAAAGTCTGGAATTTCGGTCCATCGATTTCAAGGTCATTTCAATATGCCATCAATATCATTTCAATGTCAATGCTACTTTCAATGATATTCTATGGACACATTTTGATCAAACTTTGATCAATGTTTGATCAAAGTTTGATCAATGTTTGATCAAAGGAATGCTTTTTGAGAGCGGGACTGTACAACCCCCCTTCCATCTGTAATGCTGTAGCCCGTTCGTATTTAAGTTTTTAAGTAATGTTGTACGTACAACCCCCCTTCCATCTGTAATGCTCTAGCCCGTTCATATTTAATTTCTTCCTGACAACAAGGTTTATCCCTTTTTCCTTGAGAGGACCCTCTTATTCATCTTGATCTTTATAAGATCTTTTATAAGGTCCTCGAATTATGTTATCCCGAGTTCAACTAAAATTATGTGCATGTTTTTATAAATTTCACTGTTTCAAGTAATTAAATAGACAAAGCTCCATTTATTAAAAATACGACGACACGGGTGAGTTGCTACAAATCTCTCCGAATATACCGGTAGAATACTTTCCAGGTTTCCCAAACTGACTGAAAATAGTATATACTATACATTCAGTAGGCCTAATGAAATCATTCGGGCTAAGCTAACCCTAACACAGTAACGCTAACCATTCTGCCACTGCTGTAGGTCCTATAATGCTTCATAAGACTAAAAACCTGCACTGAGAGCATAATAGGAACATTTTCATTGGACAGACTCTCATCGCAGATTTTAGTCTTATCTTAATGCTTAGTTAGCCTAATCAAGTATGCCTATGGAAGACAAGTACCAGTAGGGTAAGTTAAGTATGGATGGATAAAGGTCTGACAGTAAACTGATAAAAGTATAGGCGTCAAGGGTGGTAGAAACAGCGCAATAATTTTTATTGTCCGTTTAAATCCTTTTTTTGTCCTTTTTTTTTTACTTTTTATGTCCTCCAGAAAACTACCGTTAGGTTCCAAGCTACCGGTTTCTCTACTGCTGTTCTCTCAGGCTATCAGTACCGGTATTAGTATATAGAGCACTATTTTGCAGTATTGATGTATTGTATGTACAGATGTACTGTAGGTATAAAGCAGGTATTTTAGATATTTTAGTATCGGTACCGGCACCGGTACTGCTGTAGGCATACTGTGTAGCCTACCATTTAAATACGGTAATGGTAGGCCTACCGGCTAACCGGTTGTGCTAATAAATTTTAAATAATTGATAATGATAATTGAAATTGTATTAATTTTATTTGAAATATAATTTAATTGAATTTATGTAATTTTAAATGTAAATCAATGATGCTGTATCTTTAATCTGTCCCATTCCCTCAAATATTCATGACATAGTTTATTGTTATGTTCATGACATAGTTTATTGTTTTGGTTAGAAAATCCCGCCTCTGTAACCTGCTCCTTTCCCTGAATTGGTAAAGTGACCGTTTATTGTTTTGGTTAGAAAGGCCCGCCTCTGTAACCTGTACCTTTCCTTCATTTAGTAAAGTGACTGTTTATTGTTTTGGTTAGAAAATCCCGCCTCTGTAACCTGCTCCTTTCCCTGATTTGGTAAAGTGACCGTTTACTGTTTTTGTTAGAAAGGCCCGCCTCTGTAACCTGCTCCTTTTCTTCATTTAGTAATGTGACTGTTTATTGTATTGGTTCGAAAATCCCGCCTCTGTAACCTGCTCCTTTCCCTCAATTAGTTAAATTATCGTTTATTGTTTTGGTTAGAAAGACCCGTCTCTGTAACCTGCTCCTTTCCCTGATTTGGTAAAGTGACCGTTTATTCTTTTGGTTAGAAAGGTCCGCCTCTGTAACCTGCTCCTTTCCTTCATTTAGTAAAGTGACTGTTTATTGTTTTGGTTAGAAAATCCCGCCTCTGTAACCTGCCCCTTTCCCTCAATTAGTTAAATGATCGTTTATTGTTTTGGTTAGAAAATCCCGCCTCTGTAACCTGCCCCTTTCCCTCAATTAGTTAAATGAACGTTTATTGTTTTGCTTAGAAAATCCCGCCTCTGTAACCTGCTCCTTTCCCTTAATTAGTTGATCGTTTATTGTTATGGTTAGAAAATCCCGCCTCTGTAACCTGCTCCTTTCACTCAATTAGTTAAGTGATCGTTTATTGTTTTAGTTAGGAAATCCCGCCTCTGTTAACCTGCTACTTTCTCTCAATTGGTAATGTTATCGTTTATTGTTTTGGTTAGAAAATCCCGTCTCTGTAACCTGCGCCTGTCCCTGATTTGGTAAAGTGGCTGTTTATTGTTTTGGTTCGAAAATCCCGCCTCTGTAACCTGCTCCTTTCTCTAAATTGGTAATGTTATCGTTTATTGTTTTGGTTAGAAAATCCCGTCTCTGTAACCTGCTCCTTTCCCTGATTTGGTGAAGTGACTGTTTATTGTTTTGGTTAGAATATCCCGCCTCTGAAACCCGCTCCTTTCCCTCAATGAGTTAAATGATCGTTTATTGTTTTGGTTTTCCCGCCTCTGTAACCTGCTCATTTCCTTCATTTGGTAAAGTGAATGTTTATTGTTTTGGTTAGAAAATCCGGCCTTAACCTGCTCCTTTCCATCAATTGGTAATTGTTTTTGGCTATAAAATGAGTGTTTTGCTCCGTCATGTGGTAATCGATTATCGACAACAACCACAAACTATTAAATTTAGAGTCTTTTACCACAGGCGCATATGGAAATCTATCTCATAGTCTATAAATCATTGAATCATGGAATGTTTTGGCACTAGGCATAGTGAAACCAACTGTCCGACAAACCAGAAATCAACAAATTTTGAATGTTTTGGTATAGGCATGTTGAAATCAACTGTCTGACAGTCCAGAAATCAGCAGTTTGACAGTTTGAAGAAATACATACATAAAAAGTCATTAAATGGACAACAAAAGTCATTATAGGGACAACAAAAGTCATTATGCACAATTCGTAAAAAAAGGAGGACAAAAAAATTCAAATAAAAGGACATAAAAAATCACTGCCTAGAAAAAAGAACAAATCTGCACTAAAGTAGACCTACCCAGTAGGCCTACTTTTATTAAATTATTGAAACCATCTGTCAGTTTGTGAATTAATTTCAATTTGATTAGAAAACTGTTACCGGTCCTATCTAAAACAATTTATTAAATTACACACAGGTGCAATCCTGAAAAATTCCTCTCCCTAATGCCTTCTTACACAAAAAGCTGTCGGCAAAAACCTGTCGGCAGTCAGCAAAAACCTGTCGGCACAACTTGTTGCCTGTCGGCAAAAACCTGTCTTCTGCCAGGTAAAAACCTGTTGGCAACAACCTATCAGCAAAACTTGTCGGCTGTTGGTTCTAGGTTTACCCCCTTACCAATCATGGAATATACTGTATAAGAACAGTACAGTATGTAGTTAAACATGTAAATCATATTTATAAACCCATTGATAAAAATGCCTAAATCAAAATATAGTAGAATATCAAAAATATTTGATATTAACCTTAATTTTGTTTCACCTGAAAATGTATGGTTCTCTGTCTGGATCATCTGACATACATTCTCTTGTAACGCGCCTTTCTGGTCTTTCTGAGCTTTCTCTCTCTCTCACATTTCCCTTAACTCTACGAAAATATGGTTTTTCACAGCCTGGACATTTTCCAGCTCACAAATTTGTGGTTGGTACCTTATACAAGTAATAGTTTATTCTACTCAAATGTTTACTTAACTGTATTTGTTCCAGCGTCATTGAGTTCTCAAACATCTCATCCACTTCTTCTCCCATCTCTCAATGGATCTTGTCTTCCTTCCTCTCCTATAAGGGTGTTTAAAAGGTTCATGTCATTGTGGTCGATACTGTAAGCAGATTCAATTCCGCCTCATTACCCACCAGAAAATGGGATGGTGGCATTTTCAGCAATATGTTGGAGATACGAGATTAGCAATATCAATCTCGTATCACAACCAACATTTGGGGGGGGGGGGGGGGGGGGGCAACACAAGCCCCGAAGCCACACACAAAGGAAGGTTAGATGTCAAACCACCTCGGAGGGGACACAGCTAGCAGAGGCTAGCATCAGAGGGGAAACACTCCCAGAGAGTGAAAGAGCGACAAGTAGGGTATTAGCCAATAAGGGCGAAGGAGAGCATCCATTAGGTAGCAGGCCAAGGTAGCGTAGGAGTGAAGTAATATTGGTATATCAATCATATATTATCTCCTGCTACCGGTTTTGTGATTCAGTTTAGTTAGTTACCCAGTTTCAGTGCAGACGGGTAATATTGTTTTACCATCATCAACATTGGCTGTATATTAATGTATTACCGGTATCAAGCAATATTGTCATCCGCCATCATATTAACTGTGCTATCATTATTATATTAGACTGCCAAGGAACAACATTAACTCTGAACGCTTTTCTCCAACGGTCTCGGCCAAGCTATCAGTGACACGTAGTGTCACTGTGGTGACGCGTACAAATAACCTACCCAGTCGGGATCTCGATCCTGTCACAGTAAAACAATAGCCAACTGCCATCAAACTGTGACTGCTAAGAGGAGAGGATGAGCCAAGGAGAACCCCGATTATCCGAGGGAGAGAGGACGCCGCCGCAGACCCCGGACGACACCAACCAAACGATCTGTGAGGCCGCAACGCGACAGTATTGAACTGCGACGCCGGATTCGCCGA
Source organism: Nemertoderma westbladi (assembly GCA_032718475.1). Lineage (NCBI taxonomy): Eukaryota > Metazoa > Xenacoelomorpha > Nemertodermatida > Nemertodermatidae > Nemertoderma > Nemertoderma westbladi. The sequence continues at coordinate 61,823 of JAUCBJ010006261.1, read as the reverse complement.
CGAGGGACGATCCGGTAGCCCAAGCGGAAGGCGGCCATCAACCACGAGGGAGGTACGAGTCGACGCACGACGGCGGTCGGAGTACCGGAGTCGCCGGACAGCCACAGGCTGAGGGCGACGGACGCCCACCGGAACGGTGACGGTGGGGCCGCCGGTATGACGCCGAACGAGGAGAGGAGGAGGAGATGTCGGTGAAGAGGACGTCGGGACGAGCGATCGGCGGGTCTACAACGCCACGAAGAAACTATTAAAGGAGGCCAGAGAGGGAGGAAAGGTAAACCAGCCTAAGTTACACCAACAGCTAGATGAGTCGAACAAACATTTTCGGTATCTGGTCCGTTTTGGGCAGGGAGAACTGGCGAGTGAGAGAGCATGGGGGGTTGCCACCGAACTATTCGAACTGTGGTGATCCGGGGTTATGGAGCCTGAAGTAGTGTACGTAGGGCTGTACTTAGTGGATGCTAGGGGAATTAAGTTAGTGGGTTGGGCTAATCCGCACGAGGGCGAACCCGAGGTTAACCCCGAGCATTCGGTCTCGTCGGTTAGCGAGAACCCCAGAAAGCGGGGGAAAGTTAGTAGGACAGAGAGGCGACGGGAGTCTGTCGCGACCGAAATGTCCACTCATCCTCCACGAAAGCAAGAAGCGTGTTAGAGATAGATCTGGCATGTCAACAAGACATGGTGGCGCTAGACCAGAAAGAGTTAGAGAGGCAGTTGGACGAGGGAACTGCATTGTTAGAGAAAGAGAGAGAATTGGCGAGGGAATGTAGAGAGAGGCCGAAAGGGTGGCGAAGAACTGTAGAGATCAAGAAGAGAGAGAGACAGAGGAACGTAAAGAGCGAGATGTGAGAGTAGAGAACGAGCGTAAAGAGCGAGAGACGAGAGTAGAGAATGAGCATAAAGAACGAGAAGTGAGAGAGGCTGCGAGGGTAGAGAGAGAAACGAATGAGCATAGAGAGCGGGAGGTGAGAGTAGAGAGCGAGTGTAGAGAGCGGGTGGCGAAAGAAACAGAGTTAGCGAACCAGACTTTGCGAGAGGACAGAGAGAGAGAGAGAGCGGGAAAGCATATGCGGGATGATATGGGCGTAGAAGGGATATGGGATATTGGATGATAGGGGCGTAGAAGTGAAGTAAGAGATAGTGAAGTAAGAAATGGTGAGTGGGGGGGGGGGGGGGGATGGCTACGGCACCCCGCCAAGGGGGAGATTAGTGGCGAGAGGGGGGGGGGGGGGGGGGCAGAAAATGTCCCACGAGCGTCGGCGGATAATGCGCAGGATGAGTTAGGTGAACCATGGCACCCGACGATGGAGAATAGTAGGGGGATGGCGAGTATCCCCAGGAGTGTCCACCTGGGCAGAGAGAGATATGTTGACGCCGGGAGCGGGCGAGCGAGAAGACGTCAGTCAGAAGAGAGAAGAAGAACAGTGGAGTTTAACTGGGAGGTCTAAGAGAGATCTCATGAGCGAGATCGCAACACTGAAGAGAGAAGAAGTTAGAGAGTCTAGGAGCTAGTTAGGAGTTAGAGAGTCAGTGGGGTTGAACTCCGGGAGATTGCCGTCGCCCCCAACCGGTACTATCGCTCCAGCAGAATGGGGTTGAGGTTCTCGCGTCATCTCGACATGAGGTATCTGTAGTCTCTGCGACAAACGCTGAGCAAAGGTGATACTATCGAAGTGCTTGGGTGTCATCTCCTTAGGTTCGGTTTGATCATGGGATATCCAATAGAATGGTAGGCTCGCGAGCCTTCCGCCGAACTCCTCGATCTCGCCTTTCTCGTACGCCTTGTACGCCCTGTAGAGGCTCAAACTTCCCGTTTCTCTTGTGTCGACTTATTCGACTCGTCCACTACCATGCTGTAGATGTCTGGTTCGACTAATTTGGGTTCGTAAATAACGATCTCACCCGCGTTCGGTCCACTCATCTTAAACGAATGATACGGATTTGTCAAAGGGTATCTGCCTTCTTGGTAACGTAGACTTTGGTGGTATGAGCATCGCGCTAATATCGGCTCGGGGTTCTCCGAGTTCAATCTCATAGGAATCGCGTTGTCTTGCTCACGCATACATGCTCCACATTTATAAAACAGTTTGTATATGGAAAACGCGTCCTTTGTCTCTGGATCCGCTCCTCGAGCGCGTCTATAAAGATGCATTCCTTCGAATTCGTCTCTGGCTGCAGGTAAGGGTTCATTTGCCGTCAAATATTGCAGCGTATGATATAATCGGCGTATCTCGGTTTCTGGATCCTCGCAAATGTCACTAGCGTCGCATAACGCATCGTAGGGATATAACGCATTGAACTCCGCGCGTAATTCCTCCGCTCTTTTGTTATAAGCGTCCAATCGCTGTCGCGTAACATTCGGGTCCGCCTTGGATTTAGCGAGCTTGGCTGTACTTCTAGCCATACTCTCCACTCCAAACACACTAAAGTTTTTAGCTCCATAACGATTAAACGGCGCCTGGTGCTCCTGTTCCTGCGTAAACCCTTGACGTAACTCCTTATACATCTTCTCCGCCATCATATACACTTATATATGATTACATATCGTTACGTTTCTACTAGATGAAGCACAAAATAGAGGTTAGATGTGAGGTGACTTAGAGTTTGTCGGCTTTTGGCTCAACTTTGCTCTAAAACCCCAACCCATTTGCCTAGTGACTTCGGGTTCGCGTGATTTCGCACTGGCTCCTAATCCAAAATTGTGCCGATAAAAAACGAATTCCGGGTAAACTAGCCGTGAGTCTAAAATACTCACCTTTTAATTTCCCTAACTACATTCCAAAAGAAAATAATGCAGTCGAGAATTAATTCGGTCTAAATAATAGTAGACACGACTACGTAGAACAAGGCCGGTTTTCTTTTCCAAAAAAAATGTATCGGTAGGCTCGCAAGCCTTCCATCCGCTCTTGTCCTCCCCAATTTTAATTTTTATCTAGCCGTATTCTAGAATTCGCATTCACTGGAGAATCGTTTTTCTTAAATTTAAATCCAACTGAATGGATTTGTCTAATAATTTTTGAAAAAGTTCCAAGTGGTGGGTTCCAAGTGGAATTCCATTCCTACTGTACACACAATCCCGCTCCTATGTGATACATAAGGGTACTACCCTCCATGTTCACATATAAAGACAATGGAATTCCACCTCTGTCTCTATCTACAGTGAAGAGGATTACAAATGCACATACAGTAATACGAAATACTAAATTACTAAAATACGGTAAGTCTATGTGGCGGCCATCAAAGGTCCCACATTTCTATTTACTAATATTGGGTGGAGATTTGTAGTCTCCTGTCTCGTTTCTTGTTTCCTCAAGGAGTACGAGACGTTGTACAGGCCTATCTATGGTACGGCCGTCGATAGTCCTTACAGTACGCTTGTGTCCTTCTGGGCTCCTCCCCGAGGCGCACCCACGAGGCGGACACCTTTCCACCACCCCTGGGGCCAGTCTGACTCTTTGGGTATCAGACCGGGCCGGAGGGTGGCCCGATGCTTCCCGGGTTCTGTTTTCGGTCCCCCGATCACACCGGCACAGCTCGTCGAACGTGTAGGCAGATGGGCGGCTACTGTCAACTTACTGTGGCCTGACTGTACATTGAGCCAACTCAAAAGTATAACAAAGAGTCAACCGGCAGGTGGACCAGTCGATAGCGATCGAGCACCAAGGTCGCCCTTGGGCCTAACCGACGGTCTTGTCCCACGTGGGCTTGCGCTACCCAACATGGAATTTTGACACGTTTTCACCTGCCTCGCCGGCAGTATTGAAAAGACAATACTGTCTGTAGCTCAAAAGCTACTGAACAAGTAACCACTTACCGGTCACTGTACACGTGTACTCAACAGATGTTCACGAAATCAAGTACACAACGGTAAGCACAAAATCAAACACATACCATGCACACACAGAGACAAAATCGGGTAAGACAAAATCGGGTAAGACAAAATCGGGGTCAAAATCAGAGGGGACAAATTGTATCAACTAACAGGCTAATCGAGAGTACCTTATTTTGCCGACAGGGCAAAATAACTTTGTGTGCACAAAGAATGCTGGGGCGCAGTAGAGATATGGTCCTACTAATACCAGCAGCGTCTGGACCAACTGGCAAGGGTTCCCATACTCACTCGTAGTGGCCACACATACAATCACGTGTACTCACATACCTACAGCAAAAGAGACTCAGAGACCCAGACGGCTAACCCACCCTAGACCAATCAGCTGAACATGGAGACAATAACATATAGTATAAAAAAAAACGGAACAGCTGATGGCCAATGGGGAACCATCCAAACCCCAAGCCAACTGCCACTGGTTGCTCACATACAAAACATAGTTCACACCACATGAACCACAAATCACGCCATGCCACCACCCCTACTATGTACAGGACTGGCAGTACGGCAACATGCCGACTAGACGGTACCACGGCACCATGTCGATCCATGGTTCGTTAGACACGAGGGCTTTCAGTATCTCCCTTGCACTTAATAAGGATTTAACGTGCCCCCAGACCCTCACGAGTCCGCCGTCGCCTGTTGAGACCACCCCTATAGAGACCTCACCTCTTTAGGTAGTCTCCTCAAGGAGTACGAGACGTTGTACAGGCCTATCTACGGTACGGCCGTCGATAGTCCTTACAGTAACTGTCCTTGTTACACCAGATGTAGGGTGTGTGGTCAAAATGACTCCAGTCAGCCAAAACCGTCTTTTCAGATTGGCTTCAGCCAATAAAATATGGATAAAGTATTTAGATACCAAGAGGTTCTGGTCGAAATAGAGGGCAAATAGTATTTCTGCCATATTTCCCAGAATTTATTTGCAAGCAATTGAGTGATTTTCCAAGCCTTGTTGCCGTATCCGTCGCTATTAACGGGTACTGAAATGGGCAACAATGTCGTCGGCGCCTGCATAAGCAGGTGCGCTGGTGTCAAGGCAAACTGTGCGTCGTTATTGTCTGGGATCAAAGCGATCGGTCGTGTGTTCAAAATCGCTTCGATTTCTATTAACAACGTTGTCAGTTGGTCGTCTGTCAGTATGTGTTGCGTCGGTATTACTTTAGCCATAGCTGTCTTGATTGAGCCAATCAGCCTTTCCCAAACGCCGCCTCTCCAAGGACTGTCTGGAGTATTAAAATTCCAAACAATTCGGTGAGGACGTAGTTCCTCGGAAATCTGGTTTTGGTCCAACTTTCTCAAAGCTCTGGTTATTTCGTTCCGTGCACCCACAAAGTTTGTCCCTTGGTCGCAGTAAATGGATTTGACCAATCCATGTCTAGCGATAAATCGCCGTAAGGCTAGGATAAAGGCATTGGTGGTTAAATCTGTCACACGCTCAATATGGACAGCTCTGCTGGCCATGCAAGTGAAGATCAACCCCCAACGTTTTACCTGTACCCTTCCACGTTTCGCGATTATGGGTCCAAAACAGTCTATCCCTGTCTCAGTGAAAGGGGGTCTAAACGCCTGTAATCTAGCTAGTGGTAGTTCACTCATTTCGTGGTTGTCGAGTAATTACAGAAGCTGTCCTACTAACGTCGCCAACGTCGCTCCGCATACTAACGAACGATCTATCCAGTGGTGGATGCTGGTAGGCTCGCGAGCCTTCCGTAGTGAGCACTTCCGTCGTCCCTCGTGGTTCGACTTCCGGTTCTTCGATCGGTACGCCGTTTCTACGAAGAAAATTGGTGAGCGTCCCTAACCTCCTGTCCAGGCAGTATAGTTCTTCTTCCTCTTCGGGTTGTAACAACACGTCCGAAACTGACTCACCTAGCAGTTGGTCGAACTGCTCCTGTTGAGCCAATCTTATTACTGACTTAAACTGGATAAGGCTTTCTCTCGCACTTACCAACTAGGCTTCAGCCAATAAAATATGGTCACCGCGTCTCAAACATCGGGTATTTAGATACCAAGAGGTTCTGGTCGAAATAGAGGGCAAATAGTATTTCTGCCATATTTCCCAGAATTTATTTGCAAGCAATTGAGTGATTTTCGAGGCCTTGTTGCCGTATCCGTCGCTATTAACGGGTACAGTACCGAAATGGGCAACAATGTCGTCGGCGCCTGCATAAGCAGGTGCGCTGGTGTCAAGGCAAACTGTGCGTCGTTATTGTCTGGGATCAAAGCGATCGGTCGTGTGTTCAAAATCGCTTCGATTTCTATTAACAACGTTGTCAGTTGGTCATCTGTCAGTATGTGTTGCGTCGGTATTACTTTAGCCATAGCTGTCTTGATTGAGCCAATCAGCCTTTCCCAAACGCCGCCTCTCCACGGACTGTCTGGAGTATTAAAATTCCAAACAATTCGGTGAGGACGTAGTTCCTCGGAAATCTGGTTTTGGTCCAACTTTCTCAAAGCTCTGGTTATTTCGTTCCGTGCACCCACAAAGTTTGTCCCTTGGTCGCAGTAAATGGATTTGACCAATCCACGTCTAGCGATAAATCGCCGTAAGGCTAGGATAAAGGCATTGGTGGTTAAATCTGTCACACGCTCAATATGGACAGCTCTGCTGGCCATGCAAGTGAAGATCAATCCCCAACGTTTTACCTGTACCCTTCCGCGTTTTGCGATTATGGGTCCAAAACAGTCTATCCCTGTCTCAGTGAAAGGGGGTCTAAACGCCTGTAATGTAGCTAGTGGTAGTTCACTCATTTCGTGGTGTCCTATTCTCGCGTGCACCTTCTTACAAATCATACAGTTCCGTGTTACCGAACTCAGTGCCTTGCTAGGCCTAATCAGTGCAAACCTCGATCGTAAGAGTGATAAACAGTGATATCTACCCACGTGTTTGAGTTGTACATGTGCATCCAGTATCATAGCGCGCTGTAATTCATGGTGTTGCGGTATGATGATAGGATACCTGAAGTCAAGTGCAAAGTCGATGTTTTGGAGTCTGGACTTGTGACAAAGTAAGCCCCGATAAATAATCGGACTCCAACTGAAAATCGGTGAAGACTTGATCTGTTTACCTTGGTTGATCGCTGTGAATTCTCGTGCGAAATATCGCAATTGATAATGGCGAATGATATCAACTTCACAATGAACAACTTCCTTTAAGGTAAGTCTTCTAGGAAAGTCGCGTTTGCCTCTGGCATATTGTCTCAAACGTTTGAGCCATGCTAACTTGCGGCACGCGTCAGTCCATGATCTAGTTAGGTTTACTATCCGGTCAACGTAAGTGTTAGTGACGTCATCAGGTAAGGTATATCGTAGTGTGTATACTTGTCTGGACTTGGTAGGCCCACGGGCCTGCCGGTAGGTTTGTTTGAGTCCCCAAGTATGTCAATCTCCATGGTCTTACCTTTACCGTCCGCTCCTAATGAGTCGACTGGCAGTAACGGTTTCAACTCTACAGTGTTAGTGTGTTCCTGTGAGCCTGTAAGCTTCTTAACCTTAGTTACACGTTTACCTGTAGGTGGTAAGTCAAGTATTTTCTTTGAGCAGAGTGTGATAGCTGTGGCCACACCTCTGTCTTCCAAAGAAGTCAAATTTTGTAAGTCTCTAATTGTCTGCTCCAATGGGTCTTCTAGTGGAGTGTCTAGTAGACAGTCTGGTGAAGCGTCCGGTGAACAGTCTGGTGAGACGTCTGGTGAGACATAGTGCGGAACATCCGGCGAAATGTCCTGTCGTCGGTCCCAGAGAAAGTCTGGCGTAACTTCTGTCAGAAAGTCTGGTCTAAAGTCTGGTGGACAGTCTGTCGAGATGTCTGGTGGAAAGTCTGGTGAGACGTCCTGTAGACAATCTGTCGAGAGTTCCATAAAACATTCTGGCGAGCAATCCGGAGAACAATCTGGTGTCGCTTCTGGTGAATAATCTGGCGAGTAATCTGGTGAACAATCTGGCGAAACGTCTGGTGAAATCTCCCACGGAACATCCGGTGAAAGATTCGTACAAGCGTCTGGTCGAGATTCTGGAGAGACGTCTGGCGTAATGTCAGGTCTAGCGTCCAGGTCATCAGATTTCGTCCGTCCTTGGCCTTGATCTTGGCGTTGGCTTTCGCTTTGGATTTGACAACCTTGTCGATTTTTATCTCGGCACCCTCTGGTATGGTATTGGTTGTCGCGTCGAATAACGGTGGCCATTCGTCTGATGGTCGCTGTAGGAAATCGGGTCCTCTAAACCAAAAGGATTTATTGTCCGGTTTACAAAAGTCAAGCGGTTGCATCCCCCGTGACGCAATGTCAGCTGGGTTCAGCTTCCCTGGACATTGATGCCAATCTTGTTTGAGCGACCGGTCTAATATTTCAGCCCGTCTGTTGGCTATGAAAGTCTTGAACTCAAATGCTTCGTTGTTTATGTACCAAAGTACCAACGTCGCATCCGTCAAATATGTGACCTTCAAGTTAGCCTCCAGCTCGCATTGAACTAGACTGACAATATCGGTGGATATCGTCCCGGCTTGCAGCTCTCCACGAGGTACAGTCATATACTTCAATGGCATTGTTCTAGCCTTTGAAGTAACGAGAGACACTTCGTAGCTGTCCGATGTCACTTGTCGTCTAAGGTATAAGGTAACCCCCAATCCATCCTTGCTAGCATCTACTACTAGGATCGGAATGCTGCATTGCAGCTGCATTTTTAAGAATGCTGTGCCGGCTTGTCAACAAAATTGCACCGCCACAACTCCCTATCACCCATGACATTTGCTAGATCATCCGCATCTTTAAGGCCAGTGTCCTTTAAGATGCCTCTCAAGAAAGTCATGGGCTGTCCACCATGCTTATTCACTCCATGAGGCTGCCAAAGTACAAGATTATGCACTGGCTGGTCCTCACGGCGAAAGCAATGTCCTGCAAAGCGGAGGCGACTTTGTTCTAGTGTCAAGCTTGGGGGAACCAATGAGACACCTCCAATGTTATATAGTGTCTGGTTGGAGATGTGTGCATTGTACTTGACACAATGTACCCGGCGTAGCATTCTTGTGAATGTGCCATCCAGAGATTTGGTGTCCTCAGCAGTTAGAGCCCAGCATGGACTCCCGTAGAGGAGTACTGGAACTACTGCTGCTCTAAATAATCGAACCTTAAGTTTCCGATTAATTCTAGGTGACTTCCAAATCCTGGAAAGCCTATTCAAGGCTGCCCATGCCTTTCCCTTACGTATTCGAAGGTCCTCACCTGACTTCCGGATCCATGATCCCAGGTAACAGAAGTCGTCCACATGCTCAAGCATACCATCCTTTGAGCTTATGCTCATCCGATCAGAGACTTGCTGAGGACTTTCAAAGTTAACTGTCAGAATTTTGGTCTTTCTGGAGTTAATAAAAAGACCAACACTAGAAGCAGCATGTTCTAATGAGCTGAGGAGCCGCTGGGCTCCCTCTAATGATTCTGAGAGTACTCCTAAGTCATCAGCAAAGTCTAGATCAGTTAGGTACTTGGCAGGATTTCCTCGACTTCTGGAGCCAGTAGGTGGAGTTATCATCACCCCATCATCATTATGATGATCTAAGGACATGCGTAGAACATAGTCAACCACAATAATGAACAAGAATGGTGCAAGTGTGTCTCCTTGGAGGACGCCCCATAACACTTCAAATGGTTCTGTGTCACCGTCAACTGTAGACACAAATGTTGTCGAACCATCGTATACTGATCTGATTGCTGCAATAATTTCATCAGGAATCCCATATAATGAAAGTATGCTGAACATACGTGAGCGAGAGACTGAATCAAAGGCCTTGAAGAAGTCAACAAAGATAACAGCCGGATAGATGCCTGTCTTTCTTTTTTGATAACTCTTCAATTATCCTTCCAAGTGCCAAAATGGGCTCCAGGGTCCCACGACCTTTACGGAACCCATTCTGATTTCCACGTAGCAGTCTCTCAATGGGATCCCTGATGCGATTTAATAGAATTCTATTGTATAGTTTTGCAGCAATCGAGATCAATGAGATTCCCCGAAAAGAACCATAGAGTGTTAGGTTGCCCTTCTTGGGAACTGGCACCAACTTATTTGTTTTCATTTCTTGTGGGACTCTTGTTGTACGGTACATGTCTACTATGATGGGATAGATGAGCTTTAAACACTCAGGTATTTTAAAGACCTCAGGGGGAACACCATCTACTCCACTGGCACGATTGGTCTTAATGCTCTTTGCAGCAGCCTTCACTTCTGCAAAGGAGATATCGCCAGTGGGAATATCTGGGAGTACAGACTCAGACACTTTTACTTCTATAAAGTTATCAGGCAATACCCTGTCACTAAAGCTGTGAAGCTCTAAATCGGCAGGAAAGGTGGTCTGCAAAGGAAAGTATACCCTTGGTATGGTATAGTCTTATAGGAACGTCAGTTGGGCTTCCCAGTCCCTCCATTGCTCAGCTAACTTTTCTGGGATGGGATCGTCCCATTCCAGTCCGGCTTGCCAAATGCTGCGGAGTATGATCCTAGCATGTAAGATCACTGGACTAATGAAACACAATGGGTCATACAATCGACTCATGGTCGATAAGCAAGTCCTCTTAGTGAGAGGTCTAGTCTGGTCGTTGGACCTTACACGTACCCTAAAATTGTCGGTGTTAGGGTCCCAACTAAGTCCTAATACTTTGGTCGTCGGTAGAGGTTCTAGGTCTAAGTCCAAGTCACCTCTACTACGATCCGTCGAGTCAAATGAGTTCACCAGTTCAGGTTCGTTGGAAACGAATTTCGTCAGGTGAAATCCGCCCTCAGCGAGACAATCCTGGAGTTGGTGTGCTACGGTTGTAGCGCACTCCAAAGTGTCACAACTCTTGAGGCCGTCATCCACGTAGAAATCTCGTTCCACTGTCCGAACTACTTCTGGGTCAAATTGGTCTCGTCTGTCCAATGCTGTCTGCTTTAAGGCGTACGTGGTGCAGTTGGGGCTGTCCCTGGCTCCGAAGACTCTTACCTGCATTTGGTAAGTTTCTGGCGGAAGTTCTAAATTTCCGTACGGATACCAAAGAAACCTCAAGCTGTCCCTGTCCCACTCCAAAGCCTTAACCTGGTGAAACATGGCCTCTACGTCACAGGTGAAAGCCACTTTGCGTTTTCTAAAACGCATTAGGACTCCCATGAGGTAATTATTCATATTCGGTCCGTCCATCAATCCGCTGTTCATAGACATCCCTTGGTAAAGCGCGGCGCAGTCGTTGACTACACGCACCTTGCCAGGTTTGTCCGGGTGTCGAACAAAATGATGTGGCAGGTAATATGTCTGATCTGTGGTTACCTCGGGATTTAAAATCCTAATGGCGTATCCCTTTTGGAGATACGTCTGAAGCTGCGCATTGTATTGCATATGGGCCGTCTCGTCTCGCAACAATCGCTGACTTATTGATTTGAGTCGCCTCAAAGCAAGCGGGTAATTGTTAACGAGCTTAGGTTGTCCATTGCGCCACAACATGCCAACCTCATAGTGGCCATTCGCGGTCTGGCGAATGGTATCTTTCATAATATTTAATGACCGTTTTTCCTGTTCTGACATAGCGGTCTCGTAACTACTGGGTTCTGCTGAGTCCTGTTCCAACCATTGAATGGTTCGTTCAGTCAGCAGTCGGTCAAGCGCTGCTTGCACTGCGCCATGGTCCTCGTCCACGTCTTCATCCGCTGCGGTGGCTAGTGTCAATGTGTCTGGTAGGCTCGCAAGCCTTCCGGTGTCACTAGTCGGAGTCGAATCGTCGTGCGGCGGTTTGACAACTTCTTGATCTGTCGGTAGGCTCGCAAGCCTTCCAAGATCAACGACCGGTGTCGAAGCTTGGTGGGTGGGGTCAATGACCTTCAGATTTTTCGGTAGGCTCGCAAGCCTTCCAAAATCCTCGTTCATCGAGTCATCCACAGCAACAACCCTTTGGTCTTCAGTAGTCAATACAAACTGGTTTGCTGCAAATAGTTGTAAGTCAAAGGTCCATGTGGTTGTGTCCAGATCAGTTACGTCAGTATCGGTGGCATCTACGTTAGCGACGCAAGTCTGTCGTAGTGCAGTCTGTACAATTGGACCACAGGAGTGTGAAGGAGAATTATCTATAGTGTTAGTCAATAAACTACACGTACTCAAAACGTCGTCCTCCTGGTCACTTACCTCTAGTGAACGTATTGGAGCTCCAGTATACCAACCTATGGGAGTTCTACATGCGTAGGGGTTGCCCGCTGTAATAACAGATGGGCGTGTCTCCCATACCTGATGTAAGTTAAACTGGTCTGTCCCAATTAACATCACGATTGAGCGATAATTAACAGGACATTCCGGTATTCCAAGGTGTCGGAAATATTTACGATCTTCCGGTGATTGCTCTGGCACAGGGCCGAGCAAGTTACTAAAGTCCTTTGTAGCTGCAAAGGTCAAATTTCTTACCGGAAGTAATGAGCGCTCCTCCTTGCTGTGTTCCGCTTTGGAAAGAAGAGTGTCTAAAGTTAGTTTTACTCTTGTCACAGGGATCGCTCTCTTACCATGCATGCTGCTTATAGTATACTGGGCAGTCTTACCTTGACTCATGTCCATAACCACGTCGGCTACTTGTTCATCGACATAGCTATGCGATGACGCAGAGTCTAAGATGGCGTATATACGCTTGCTCCCTCGGGTTCCGGTAATCTTTATAGGAATCACGCTAAACCCTTTCAATTGGTTCTGTGTGAGGAGTGTTACCGATGGCTGTTCCTCACCCGCATGCACATAGAAAGTGTCGTCTTCCTCCTCGTCCTCGTCCGATGATCCTGACTGATCCATACAGTCTGTAATAAACGTACGGATCTCGCGCGGCGCACGCTCCTTATAAAGCGCGTTGCATCTAGCCGCTTTATCTGGATGCTCTCGTCGAAAGCGTTTGGTCGGAGTATGACTAGTTGTGTGAAGCAACGCGTCATGGTTACGTCCACACTGAGGGCATGTATCGTCGCTCGGGCAATCCTTCCGGACGTGTCCTGGCTTCATACATCTCCAGCAGGAATCTAACGATCGAATTTGGAGTCTCCTTTCTTCGAATCCTAACTCTTTAAAAGCGCGACATCCACGAAGATTATGTCCGCTGTAGTTTCTGCCGTTCCGCTCGCAGTACGAGCATCCCACAAAGTCCGCCGGCAACTGTTGTCGTGGCTGCGTGGTGCCGATAGGCGTCAGAACTTTAGAAGTCTCAGTAGGGGTGGCGTAGGTGACTGCTTTCGCGTTCGTCGGAAATGGTTTAGTCCGAGTCGGCGCAGAAATAGCTATCCTTTCTGCCGCGATATGGTGATCGGTGTAATTTGATCGAGTCTCGATCACGGCCTCCCATGAAATCAGTTGGTAGATGTCGGTGAGTTTTAAAAGCCTGCCGGCTTCTTCACGCTGGTACTCGATGCGTCACCATTCTCGTCGTAGTCGATGATGAAGTCGACAGATTATCCTGATGAGAACCGTCGGTGCGTTAGCGTATTCGAGTTGTCCAATGGACCGTAAAGTCCCTATTGCGTTCTTGATTTCGTCCGCGAGTCGTTAAAGGTCGATCGGTTTTGAAATGCTACCTCCTCTGCAGAGGTCTTCAATAATGGATTTAGCCATGGCGACGTTACCTCCGTAAATCGAATATAAACGGTTGTACGCCAACTCAAAGGCATCTGGAACACCGATAAAGGTTTCCGCTAATCATTTTGGCTCACCAGACAGGACTTGGAGCAAGTAATTAAACTTCTCCGTCGAGGTGAAAGCACACTTAGCGATCTGGGACTCTACGTAGTCTACCAGTGTGCGCCAGTGTTTTACGTTGCCAGAGAACTTCGGCGGTTGCTGTGCCAGTAATCCGTGTCTAGCTGCGAATTTCGCAATCTCGCTAACTAAATCCAACTGTCCGCGTCCCTGTTCGGTGGTGTCGTCCAGTCGCTCCCTTCCGCGCGTTGTTCGTCGGTAGGAAATATTAACGGAAATATTAAAATTAATTCTTCTTCTCGATGGGTCGGAGTCTGTCTAGTCTCCTGTTCTCTCCTTGGTGGTCGATGTTGTCTAGGTTGTTCCAACTCCATGCTGGTTCATGATCGATCCAACGGTTGCATTTCGAGTCGCTCTTCTATCTGAGCTAGTCGGTCCGTTACAGGTCGCATTATTTCGGCGAGTCTGTTGGTGCTGATCGCTTCCGCTGGTTGCAACGTGGGTTTCTGTTGGGGTGTTTCTCGTGCAGGATTATCGATATATGGATTCGTCAATCGTTCCTCCCATTTGTAATCCTCTGCCGCTGCCGCTCCAGTATGGAATATTTCCTGTTCCGTCGACTCCGAGTCACTAGATGAGTCGCTATCATCCGGATAAGGTGGTTGGCGGGTTCGCGTCTGGCGTATTATTCCTGGTCGAGTTTGTCGAGGTCTGGGATCTACGGCTCTCCGTCGTTCAGTAGGCTCGCAAGCCTTCCACAAAGTCGTAGGTCTCGTTAAGTGTTGTTCGATCCTGTGGGTACTACCCACATCCATCCTCCTCCGTTGTTCGGTAGGCTCGCAAGCCTTCCACGAAGTCGTAGGTCGCGTCGAACATTGTGTCAATGGTTTAGTAAAGTAGTCGGGTTTCGTAGTCGGTCTATAAATAACTGGGTTCGCACAGCACGTAACAGGTTTAACTGCTAACTGCTCACTTACCTTTTTAATTGACATAAACGCAGGTTCCTCCCTTCCTACAAGTAGACTACGACTTACTGTAGGTGGACTGGATACATTACCTGCTAAAATCGGCGATGAAGTTGCCCTAGGTTGCGGTATTTCCGTCACAACAAACCTGTTGCCTTGCGTCGAGCGCACAGGCGTTATTTCCTTAGGTTTCGTAACAAAGACCGGTTTTATCGGAGTCGTGGGTTTGAGCATAGGAATAACTTGTGGAAAACGTTTACAGTAATCCTCGACGAACTCCTCTCCTCGATCTATCGCTCCCACACTTCCTTCCTCGATTCGCTTCTGAATTCCGCGATATCGAGCCTCCATGCAATCCAGGGCAGACAAGTCATGTCCAGCTCGAGACCTTATAGATCTATCTCTCGCGTCGAGTTCAAGGTCCGCTTGCGCGTTCGCTGCCTCGCACGATCTACGATTAAATTCGAACTGTAGTTGCATCTCCCTTTCGCGTCGATCTGCTACTTGTTGTTGTGCCGCTAACTCTGCTTCCTGAATGGCTAATCGTGACTTCATCAGCCGTGCCTCCAACTGAGCACGTGCGTCAGATGCCTCTTTCTGCCGTGCTAACTCGTCGGCTGCTGCCCGTCGTGCTAACTCGTCGGCTTCTGCCCGTCGCGCTAACTCGTCGGCTGCTGCCCGTTGCGCTAAGTCTTCCTCCAATCGTAGCATTTCCGAGGCTTTGAATTCGGCTTGCGCCTTGAGTTGCGCAATTCTCGCCTTGTCCTCTCTATATTGTTTCTCTCCCTCGATGGCGATCTGTGCCATCTGCCGTTGCCCTTCTTCCTCGACGACTTGTTGTCGGCGTGCGACCTCCTGTTGTTGTCGAGTAATTACAGACGCTGTCCTACTAACGTTGCCAACGTCGCTCCGCATACTAACGAACGATCTATCCAGTGGTGGATGCTGGTAGGCTCGCGAGCCTTCCGTAGTGAGAACTTCCGTCGTCCCTCGCGGTTCGACTTCCGGTTCTTCGATCGGTACGCCGTTTCTACGAAGAAAATTGGTGAGCGTCCCTAACCTCCTGTCCAGGCAGTATAGTTCTTCTTCCTCTTCGGGTTGTAACAACACATCCGAAACTGACTCACCTAGCAGTTGGTCAAACTGCTCCTGTTGAGCCAATCTTATTACTGACTTAAACTGGATAAGGCTTTCTCTCGCACTTACCAACTTATCTATTATCTTTACCTGAGTAAAGTTGTCGCCACGCAACTCTGCAAGTTCGTGTAAACCTTTAAGTTTATCTACGGAGGCATGTACCCTACTTTCTATCCTTACCTGTAAGGTGTAGAACTCGTATCTCGACATCGGGGCGGTCAACTCGCGTAAAATGCGAAAACCTTCTCCGAGGTTTCGAGTAATCTGGGCCATGTGTCCTCCTATACTTCTAATGACGTTCTCCTGGCTTCCAGTCGAACTTACCATGTCCGGTTCCCGCGATCTAGTCTGCGGGACGGTAAGGAAATCTTCGATTCTGCCGTCGCCACGCGTTGCGGCTTCCGGTATTTCCGTTTGGGGTACCGGCGACGCATGCGGTGTGACATCGGTAGAATCTCGGGTTCTCCTTCTCGGTTCGTCTACTGTCGATCTGTCCGGGTCGCACGAGTCATAGTCGGTAGGGGGGTATCGAGTCGAATGGGGTGTGTCACTCATGTCTTATTATATACGTCAAGTACGGGTAATAAAATGTCAAAGTGTCTGAATGTTGAAATGTCAAACTTACCTTGGTATATATATAGCACATATACCCTAACCGGTAAAAATAAATCAACAAAGTCATAATGTCGAAATGTCAAAATGTCAAACTTACCTTGATATATATATATCATATATATACCCTAACCGGTACAAATAAAACTAAACAAAGTATATAATAAAATAAGTAATAATCTAGCCTACCGGCTAAATTTGTACGAATACGTGAGATAATGGTATACGTTACCAAAATGTAGATCAACAAGTACAAATAATAGGCAAAACAGTAACGTCTAACGGGAAAATAAGTACCAACAACACTACTAATTAGACAGTGAAACCCACAAATTTTGAGTACTATTGTGCTTTCTAAGTTTGAACGACATGAGTCGTAAAACTTACGCTCCTTTGATCTTCCAGTCGTACAAATTCCCAAATACAAACCGGACGTGGGTCGTTCCGTTTTTCGGCGGCGCGGACGAATTTTTTGTCTCCCAAACTTTGCAAAAAGCGGTCTAATCCTCGAAGCGGTCCAGAAATGAGTCCTTGAGTCCTGAAAAGTCGAAGGTGAGAGTTTTACTTCTACTCTACGAAAAATCTTCCTAGGTACCGATACAACTTGGTCTTTAAACCCTATGTACCTTTTCAAGTACCGAAAGTAACACCGCACACACACGGCGTAAAACAAATTGCTACAAACTAACTATTAGCTAGTCAAATATTAAATACGAAACTACTAGCTACCCTAAAAGCCTACTGAAGCAGGGGACGTTCTACAAATTACTAAATTTACTAACCTTAAATTTTAAATATCTCCTACTTTCAATAGCTAAACTATATATTTATCTACCATTTGCAAATCGCAACTTGCAAACTAAATAATAAATATATGTCTCACTGTAAAGTCCTCTATGGTAGGGGCTATCCTACGGCCGACAAGTCTACTAATATGAAGCTATAGAATATCTCTAACCGTAAAGTCCAGTAGTATACCGCTTACCAGATCCTAGTAACGATGTATCTTACTATGAGACTCTAGTAATGAAACGGGCTCGTACAGTATCTGACAACAAATCCCAGCCCAGGATATCTAAACAAACAGATACAATACACAAACTACTACTGGCGAGGAGCAGAGCCTGATGTCTATTCTATGTACGTGAGCGGGTCTAATGCCTACGAACTAGACAAAAGGAAACCTGTCCCCTAACCGGTGTGGCAGATGTACAGTTACAGTAACAGACCAAACTCACGGGAAAACAATCCCCGCGCAGCGAATCCTAACTATCGCTGACAGTCCTAAATACCGTAACTTGCCGCGGTGTGATTTATATGGTTTATATACGAGCTAGGTGGGTTACAGCCCTAGCGTTACAATACTGATCTCCCTGTCTGAATCAGTCTAAAAAAGGTCGTGCCTAATGTAACAATAATGCTGAGCAGAAAACAACAGTTTAATAACGAAAATGAAATACTCCCTTTGCCGTAACTAAATATCAGATCCTAATTTACAAATACAGATAAATTCTGCCTAAAAGTAATATAAAGTGTGCTATAACTAGTAGAACTCTAAGGGTAAATATGTTTTAGGGCATGTGTGTGTGGGTGTGTTACAATAAAACAATTTTTTGGTGTATATCATTTACTAGGTTTTAGTAATTTTCTGACCGAAACGATACCGTCGCGTTTTGTAGAACTTTATACTTACAAATGACATCAAAGCTCTCTCCTTCCTATCCACAACTCACTGGGCAACCACGGTGTTAGTAACTACACCCGTGATCGGCACTAATACCAGATTCTGGTTGTAAGAGAAGAAATAGGGGTTAATTGCTACCGTACGTTAGCTGATCTGGTATACAAATTTGATTCTAGAACTTTGTTGCTGCGGTAGTTAGCAGCAAATACCTATCAGTACGTGGCAAGGCGCGGTGGATATTAATAAAACCTCCCTAGGCCAAGCGGTGTGCCGGTAGCAGAAATACTCCTT
Source organism: Nemertoderma westbladi (assembly GCA_032718475.1). Lineage (NCBI taxonomy): Eukaryota > Metazoa > Xenacoelomorpha > Nemertodermatida > Nemertodermatidae > Nemertoderma > Nemertoderma westbladi. The sequence continues at coordinate 43,566 of JAUCBJ010006261.1, read as the reverse complement.
GCCTGATCAAATAACTAACTTCAGGCAGGGGGGGGGGGGGGGTACTAATGTATGTTCTACAAAGCGAACCGGTACCAAACAGTCAGTGCTAACAAATCACTAAATTATGGAACGTATGCTGTCCGTAACTAATATGTACTTGCGCACTGACGAACGGCAATAGCTCGAACTGCCTGCCTACCTATGAGACATTCAGGTAACCCAGGGATTTGCAGGACTGACAAAGGGGTTCTGCCTAAATATAATTATTTGATCCTAAATTTTGCGGCGTCCAGGACAGCGTCACGCTTACCCTGATCTATAGGTCTTACGGCGGGCAAGGGCATCAAACAAAGTCTTACCTTCCTCATAAAGCGGGCGCTGCATGGCAATTGGAGTATTTCGAAGGGCGAAGGGGGTGCGCGGTCTAATCTAATGTGGGCGCTAGCGTGTTGTGGACATCTTTTCCCTGCATTGCTGACGGCCTAACGGTCTAGGCTGCCATCTTCCCGATGTTTGGCTGTCCCAAAGTTGGACCAAAGAAAAACATGTTCAGGAGTTTGCAGTGTATTTACAGTTTAGCAAAGAATTATCAAACAGTTTTACAAATAGTTTCAACAAGAAACCAACAAAGTATAACGAAATGATTAGTGCAAGAGAGAGTGTGAGATACAAGCAGGATAAGTGCAATTGTGTAAGTGATAACCGAAGGCAAACCAGCCCTTTATATACTAAATCTGGGACATAGAATCCACTAGAACCTTCGAGAGTATTCCATGGCCTCACATTGGAGCAATAAGATGTTCTATGCCCTATGATTGGCCCAACTCATCGTTCGATACGTTGTACGCACCTCATTGGCTTACTAATCTGTACCAAATGAAAATAAATTGCCCCAAAATGCAAATTTCCCGACCGGGATTCGAACTCGTAACCTAGCTGTAATGCAACCAACGCTTTAACCCTCTGACCACTACGCCACGAGAGTAACTAGGGGTTTTATGTGTACAAATATGAATAGGCATATTACATTACTGTAACTTAATCAAAATGCGTCGGATTTTCGAAAGTTTTTACGTTTAAGTTAAACTACAAATGCTATCTTATAGTGAAATAATTCATCAGATATTTTAATTAAACTTCAGTTTTCTGCATTAGTATAATGATATTCCATGTACACATATTTTAATAATTATTGAAAATAATGATTAATAAAATATTAATTGATATTTATAATTATTTATAATAAGTAAATTTCAATACCTAAAATATATTATATCGATTTTTTTAATTTTTTAATTTTTCGCATTTCTTTCACATATAGACACCATTTTTTCTTTCCATAACCATGGGCTAATTTATTTTTGAAAACTAATATTTGTTAGTATTAAATAATTATTTAATTACTAATAACTAAATATATATCGATAAATTTTTTTTGCATTTTTGTTTATTTGCATTTCTTTAACATATAGACTCCAAATTTCCATGATATATCCATGGGCTAATTAATTTATTGGTCACTAATATTTATAAATATTAAATAAATTTTAAATTGCTTATAAATAAAATTTTCTTCGATTAGTTTTTTTAATTTTACCCGAAATCGGATCGTTTTGGGTCAAAGAGTCACAAAATATAACCCAAATTCTTTGGCTAATTTTTTCGACTAAATCTGTATTCAGCCCCAGGGTGAGCTCATGAGGCTTGTCTTCCGCAAGCCGATGGACTGGGGTAAGTTCCGAGGGGAGTATGAGAGGAGTATGAGGGAAGTATGGAGAGGAGGTGTTGGCGCGTGAGGAAGTGAGAGGAGTGCGATTCAAGTGTGGGGAGCGAGCAGGGAGAGAGGAAGAGTAAGGGAGTGAGAGGTCGAGAGTAAGATTAGGAGTGAGAGTTTTTGAAAATTGTGTGAAGAGTCCACAACTGTCTCGAACAGAGACGTCAGATGTCTTGGTGCAACATAGGTTGCGATTGCACCAAGAAGGGGTAGCAATATCCTACCCAGATGGAGCGGTCTGGAAAGCCGACTCCGAGAAAAGAACTCCACACCACACCCGATAGTAGATCGGGTTCCAGCGGAATTGAAGCGCACTAGAGGTTGATGCTATCTTCTCACCGGGAATATAGCATGGGGGGGAGTGTAAGCGGATTCAATTCCGCCTCATTACCCACCAGAAAATGGGATGGTGGCATTTTCAGCAATATGTTGGAGATACGAGATTAGCAATATCAATCTCGAATCACAACCAACATTGGGGGGGGGGGGGGCAACACAAGCCCCGAAGCCACACACAAAGGAAGGTTAGAGATCAAACCACCTCGGAGGGGACACAGCTAGCAGAGGCTAGCAGCAGAGGGGAAACACTCCCAGAGAGTGAAAGGGCGACAAGAAGAGTATTAGCCAATAAGGGCGAAGGAGAGCATCCATTAGGTAGCAGGCCAAGGTAGCGTAGGAGTGAAGTAATATTGGTATATCAATCATATATTATCTCCTGCTACCGGTTTTGTGATTCAGTTTAGTTAGTTACCCAGTTTCAGTGCAGATGGGTAATATTGTTTTACCGCCATCAACATTGGCTGTATATTAATCTATTACCGGTATCAAGCAATATTGTCATCCGCCATCATTTTAACTGTGCTATCATTATTATATTAGACCGCCAACGAACAACATTAACTCTGAATGCTTTTCTCCAACGGCCTCGGCCAAGCTATCAGTGACACTAGTAGTATATATTACTCGCCCACTGCATCACGGTCACCCGTAGCCCATCATTACCATCCATTTCTAGTACTGCATCCAATCAGAAGCCACCATTTCATCCTTGACCAGTAGTCGTTATTATTTCATCCAATCAGATGTCAGCATTTCATCCGTAACCATGGTAACTTCTCAAGTTCCCGCTTATTCCGCTAGAGGCGTTATTAGTCACCCAACACTAGTACTGCATCCAATCACCAACCTTTATTTTACAGGTGTTCGGGTGTCTACACTTAGCATCAGATAACTTCTACTATTTTTCAAATCGCAATTTTTCACCAACCTTTATTTTACAGACGCTAGAGGTGTCTACAGGTAACTTCTACTATTTTTCAAATCACTATTTTTCACCAGCAACTAAATTTAATTTTGCAATTTTTCAGATAACAAAATATTCAACAGGGTTCGAACTCGGGACCGTTATAACTCCTCACAACTCACCAATCACTCTTCCATCCAACCTTGAGAGAAAAAGGCGATAAATATCTGAGTTATACCATAGTCATTGAATTCTTCATCTTCATCACTGGTAGCAGATGTTTATAAATAGCTTCTAGTTCCTTAACATAATTACTATAGCATAGAATACATTAATTCGACTATTAATAATAATCGATTTCTTTTATCGATGTGACTGGTCGGTCAACTAAGTTAAAATATAAGTTAGAATGACAGGGCTAGCATTGATCATGTTGCATCTGTTACATGTTACTGCTATTTCACTCTCTAACTCACGCTAATGTAATAAATTTAGCTGTACACGTTGCATCTGTTACACGAAGCTACTATATTCCTTACTGTAAGTCACTCTGTTGTATTAAAGCAACCATATAAACAGAAGTTTTACATTCTAATAATCATTTATTTAGTTTTTATTTTTCAAAATAGTTTTCATTCTAATTATGGATTTATTTAAAAAAACTTCAAGCAATACTTGGAAATTTACATGTAATAAATATACCTGTAGTATTGTTTATGGCAAGTACTTTATATTACTCTCAAGCGATAGCAATGTAACAACGTGCTTCTCTTACCAGGATACACTCTACCTTCTAGACGTCTTAGAAATATTAATCAACCGACAAAAGGAATCACCAGTTTCAAGAGGTAATATTTATCCTAATATAGAATTTACAAGAGGAAAGTTAAATATTTCCACCTGTGTTATTACTGAAAACGTATATATTCAGAAGCAAGGCAAATGTCAAATTCTAAACAAATCACTCATTAATTTATTGCTTCAGAGTAAGACAGAAATATTAGAATTGTTATCACCACCACTCGAAATAATAAATCAGTGTTCTGTTGTTAATTTAACCAACCCATCTTTTGTTGGTTTTGTAAGCAAATATAAAGGAACGACTTATATGGGACTATGGGAGATTTCAGCTAGATATTCTGATGCTATTGGTCTTAGGTATTATAATGGGTTTAACTTAACAGCATCGGAAGTAAATTAATTGTGGTATGAATGGAATTATGAAATTAGTAACGAAGGTGTCTTTTCAGAGCTAGATACGGGCGATAAAGCTTTATCTGACCGACTTAAAGTAAAAATAAATGTACAAGAAAAAAAAGTAATTATTACAGACAAGGAAAGCAAATATTTACAGTTACATTACGATAAAGACATACCTCATATAGAGTTTCTCTATGATATGATGTTAAAGGTTTCATCGGTTTCGTGATTCTATATCAACCAACTTGGAAGTTTAAGGTTAATAAGTCATTTCCAGAAGTAGTTCATCTACATTTAATCCAAAGACATACATCGAAGAGACATCGAGTGATAGAAAGCGCAGATCTACATCTCAAACATCTTCCATTCCCAACAATGATTCTATACCTACAAAGAAAATAAAAGTTACAAAAGCAAGTGAAGAGGTAGCAGATTACAATAAGGAACATATAAAAACAGTATCAGATTGATTTATTATTAACTAGAGACTTTTTTTTTCAGTTTCACACTAACTAGTAAAGGTAACTTTTTAACACAAAGCATGATTATTATAAAGTATTTGCATGTAAAGGTGACTTTATTGAGTAAATATTGGCGATAGTTTAATGTGAGCACGGGATTAGGTATAAAAACATTCCCATGTAAATGCGTGAGTTTACACCACCATAATAAAACATTAGCATGTAAAACCTACTTTATCAATGAAAATTAAAAACGTATTATGCACATCTTGGTTTAGACTTGATTTTATTATAAAGAATTCAGTTGTAAAAGCAACTTTATTTATGATATTAGTTTCCAATGTAACTGTTATTTATGATTGGTTGGTATAAGTAGAAACTTGAAATATATATAAAGAGCTCAACTGATTCAATCGAGCTCATTCTGCAAATATTAAATTAATTAAAGTTTAGATATTATATTTTATTTATGTTGAGTAGCTTATGAATTTTTTTTTGATTATATATATAACAATATTCATATTAATTTTAAATTTTTTTTAGGATAATAAAGAGATGGATAAACAATTGAAATGACCATTTTGTCCTCTTCAAATTTCTAAACGAAATTATTTTTAACTCACGTGAAATTACATTTCCAAGAATACAATTGTTTTAATTGTCGAGTGAAATGTTCACGTGAAGAAATATGCAAACGACATGAATCAACTACGGGATGTAAAGAAATGAAGTTTTGCGTGTATGAAAAAACTTGTCCTACTTGTAATAAAGAGTATTTATATGAGAATTATTTACGTCACGACTGTCACCAACGTTATTATCTTGTTAGACCACAACGGAACCAAAACAATACTGTCGCATCTAGAAAAAGACTGAAATCTGGTCAAGGTCCATCAATTTTTAGCCTCGAACGAGCCGCACATGATAACCGTTTAGAAATCTATGTTTACAATCTTCCGAATGATGAAGATTTTCCTGATATTCATTCATCGATAGTTCATATTCTACCTCACATCAAAAACTTATTATTAGGAAAACTTAGCGAAATGAATGTACTTAGACCCTGGCTAGGTGTGAATATACTCATGTATCGATCACATTTTTCAGAGGGAGACCAAGAAGAAACTTTCTATTTTAGTTCTTCAGGTGGTGCAGTTAATACCGTAGATTCACATGAAAGTTTTGACACATGGTTTGAGTATGTACTAGAAAAATTAATGCAAAAAATAGCCATATTTAACACTCGTGGCTCAGGATGGCGCGTTAAATCTTTATTAAGAGTGGAAATTAAAGTAGCTGAATCCAAGTGTAGGTCACTGGAATATAAAGGTCACGGTTATATGGAGTTACCTAAGGCTCTATCAGTTAAAAAATGTGTTATAAATATACAAACGGCTGATAATGACTGTTTCAAATGGGCAATTATAGCCACAAAATTTAGTAGCAAAGTGAAAGATAACAAAAACCATACTTCGCAGTACACAGATTATGAATCATTTTATTTTTGACAATGGGAACAAAGATTATCCATCAGAATGGCCGCTTGCAATTAAACTTTTTGAAAAACAGAATTCAGCATATATAATTAATTTATTACTCTACGACAACAATCGAGTATCTATATTAAGACAGGCTCCATTTAGTAAAATCACTCCAGATAAAGAGTTATTGAATATATTACTTGTAAAAAATAAGAATAAATCAAAACAATCACATTATGTTTGCATAACTAACTTGAATCGTTTGATGAATACAACAGGTAAGCATATTAGATGTAGGAAATATTGTGAACGGTGTTTGTCTCATTTCTACAGCAAGGATGTTCTAGAACGTCACCGTCTTGCTTGTTATCGAGGAAAAAGTCAAGTTGAGAAGCTACCGTCTGAAAAAAGAACTCACATTAGCTTTAGAAATTTAGACAGAACATTACCAGCATTGTTTGTAATATATTTTGACATAGAATCTATTTTGGAGCCATCCAGCAACAGTAAATTTATTCAGAATCATATTCCATGCGCTGTAAGTTATTTAATTGTTCCTAGTAGTGAATTAATCAATCCACCAAAATTGTATTTGAAGACCTTTACAAAAACAATCGACAACAACTGTATTCAAGACTTTTTAGACTCTGTATATAATGACATCACCCAATTATATAAGTGGTTAGAAACCCACACCAGACAAAAGATAATACTTAATGATGTAGATAAGTTAAGTTTTTGGAAAGCTAAAACTTGCTTTTATTGCAATGTTTTATTTAAGGATAAATCTGAGAAAAACAAACATCACTCACATATTACTGGTAACTATATAACAGCCGCTTGTAACGCGTGTAACCGCTCTTTATCGTTGAAACGACACATGTATATACTCGCTGCACACAACTGCAATCTCTACGATTTGCATTTTCTTAGTATCTGACAGATTTAAATAAATTCAATGATTCGAAATTACCATCATCCAATCATTTTCTGATTAGCTAATTCGGAGTTAGGCTGTCATATTGATATTTGTTTGAATCATTTGCTTTATGCTGACGATCTTAGCTTGATGAGTACATCGCCAGTTGCACTTCAGCAGTTATTAGATATTTGTGTAAATTTTGCAAACCGTAATAACATTAAGTTCAATCCTAAGAAGTCTAAATGTATAATTATGTATAGTGGTTATAGGAAACATTCTAGAACATGTACGAATTTCACATTAGGCGGTAAAAAACTTGAGATAGTGAACAAGTTTAAATATTTGGGGCATTATATCACATCAGATTTTTCTGATGACGTAGATATTAAAGCCCAAACCAGGTCACTGTATTCACGTGCTAATATTTTAATTCGTAAATTTAATAAGTGCAGTAAATCGGTTAAACTTAAACTGTTCAATAGCTACTGTTGTAATATTTATTGTAATGCATTATGGGCCGATGTTTACTACAGTCAACAAATATTTAATAGCCTCAAGGTGGCCTTAACTAAATCTGTTAGGAAACTGTTTGGATATAGCAGCTATTGTAGTGCTAGTGAAATGCTAGTCACTCTAGGAATACGATCGGTTGTCCATATACACCGTTTTGCTTTACACAGTTTATTCTCACGAGTATCCACATCAACTAACGTCGTTATTCGTGCTGTCCGAGATAACTGTTTGTCTCAATCTGAGATGTTTAAGTCGTATCGCCGTTTACGGGTAGAGCCGAATTAATTTAATTATATTTTTTATTAGTTATATATTTTTATCATGCTATAGTAATAAATTCCGACATATTTTCATATTAATATAATTATTTATTGTGCACGTATATTTTAATATGTTCAACTGTGAATGAAATAAAATTGATATTATTATTATTATTATATTTGAGAACTTTAGGAGAGTATGTAGACAAAACTACGAATTAGAAGTAGTTTATTATTGTAGTATCGCAGCTTTCACTTATGATTGCGCCCTGAAATACAATAAATGTAAGTTAGCATTAATAAAAGATTACCAAACATATAGAGATTTTGAAGCATCTATTAGAGGAGGGGTTTCAATCTGTCGAAAGCATTACATAGAATCAAATATACCAGATACTGATAATTATGATCCAAGCAAGGAAGAGTGTCATATTTTCAATATAGATTTTAATTCCTTGTATTCGGGTAATTTAAGTAAAAAGCTACCTGTTTCAGGTTTTGAACAAGTCAACGTTACATATTTAGAGAATGCTGCTCCAGAAGAACTAATAAAATATTTAACAAATCTTGATACTGAAGGGGATATTGTGTTTTTCTTAATTTGCGATTTGAAATATCCCAAAGATATTCATGATCGTACATTAGAACTACCCTTAGCCCCAGAACATTTAAGTATAAATGAGACAATGCTTTCACCATATATGAGGGAACAATATAATCATGTTTGTAAACAAAGAGGTACTAATAGCAAGTATAAGATGTGTGCACCAAAACTTATGTTGACACAATTCGATAAAGAATTCTATCATGTAAATTTAAAACTGTTAAAATTTTATATAAAACAAGGTTTAATTGTTACTAAGCTCCATAAATTATATTCTTTCCATCAAGACTTTGTATTTAAACCCTATATAGATTTTAATATTAATCAAAGGCGAGTAGCAAAAAGTTATATTAAACAGCTGTCGCGAAACTTCTAAATAATTCGTTATTTGGAAAAACGATAGAGAAAATACGAGACCGTTGCAACTTTCGTATCGCTAATAGTAAAGAGAAATGCGATTTATTGGTCAAACGTATAAATCACGAAAATTTCATGATTTATAATGATTCCTTATCGGGACATTTATTAGTGAAAGACTCTGTAACTCTCGATAAGCCAGTCTATGTAGGTAGTACTGTCTTGGATTTGGCTAAATTGGATATGTATCAGCTGTATTACGATAAATTGCTACCTATTGAGAAAGAATTAAACTGTCGAATTGAAATTGTAGCATCAGATACGGACTCTTTAATAGGTTGTTACTATAATACATCGCACAATAATTTTTTAAAAGCCTTAATTAAAAATAATATTCTAGATACATCCAATTACCCCAAGGATCACCCTCTCTACAGCGATAAAAATAAATCCAGACTCTATTACTGTAAAGATGAACTAGCCTCACGAGAGATTAAGGAAGCTGTATTTTTACGTCCAAAGTTATATTCAATTTTGGAATGGAATGAATCTAACATACGACGGGCGAAAGGAATAACAAGAGCTGTTGTGGATAAAAATATTTGCCACGAAGATTATTTAAGAGCATATAAGGATAACGAGGAAATTTCCAAGGAAACGCATCAATTTCAGAGCCAATTACACAAAGTGTATACTGTAGCACGAGATAAGTTTGCTCTCAGCGCATTTGACGATAAACTTTATTGGGTTAATAAAAATCATTCACTTCCCTGGGGTCACTATCAAACAAAGGTTGAAAAACCCAAAAAAAAAAACAATATACCTATTTATCGGGAGCCAAACAATGAACTATCAGATAGTTAATAAGAATGTAAGTTGCCAGCAAGTGTCAGCGATTAATTTTAAAGAATTAAAAAATCAATTATCTGGTAAACACATACTCAAACCAAATCAGTTTATATATAAGATATTTGGTGCCACATTATTAATATTTAAAAATGGTCGTATTACATTATTAGGTAGTAAGTATAATTTCCAAAAAGTAAAAAAGCATATATTTGATAAAACTAGTATTAATTTGATTTTAAAATCTGTTAATTTATGTACTTATATTTTTAGTATTAAGTCTGTAGTCTATAGGTTATTGATAAACAATACCGGGTTTTATGTTGTCTTTGATAATGTGCAACTTCAAGTTATATATGCACCTGAAATTTTTAATAATTGCAAAATAAGAATAAATAATACCGTAGTCATTTGCTGCTTTCATACCGGTAAATGTACTTTAATGTGTTCACCTAGGAAATTTCACATTTATTACCGTATATTTAGTAAACTTGTTAATTATTTATTAATGTTTGGTGTTGTGACTTTAGGTGTAGAATATATTGGTGATTAGAAGGTGAAAATTAAACATTATTATTTTTCAATCAATCTATCGGTAGTTAGGGAAAACTAACCTCGTTTGAATAAGTATGACTCTCACAGGCTGACTGCGTGCCTAGCCGGCAGTAGCTCGGTGGCTGGCTGGCTGACTGGTTGGCTGCGAGGCTAACTGCGTGCCGTGAGGCTGGCTGCGAGGCTGGCTGGCTGCGAGGCTGGTAGCGATGCTGCTTGCGAGGGTGGCTGCGAGGCTGACCGCGCGCACATCTGATTGTAACTGGCTCACGATATTGTATACAATGGTTTAGTTTGTTACTGCGGGTACTGTTACATTAATACTGTGGTACCGGTACTGCAGTACAATGCTAATAAAAGGAAATCAACATGCTGTATCTGACTATACTGTTACAACAACAACGACAGTACTGCAGTACTGTATTGTTTGGGTAGGGGATCTAATCCCTATATGTGAGAGCCACGCGTGCCTTCTAGGTTATGACAGCAGTATGCTAATCAAGGTTCGGGTAGACAGCAGTATCCTTATAGGTAAAAAAACAAATGCTATTGCATCAGATTACTGCTGTACTGATAAAGTGGATGACAGTTGTGGATAGGAGCTGTGAGGTTGACCGCATCCCCGCAGCGTGGCTGACTGCGTACACATCTGATTGTAACTGGCTCACGATATTGTATACAATGGCTTAGTTTGTTACTACAGGTACTGTTACATTAATACTGCGGTATCGGTACTGCAGTACAATGCTAATCAAAGGAAATCAGTATGCTCTATCTGACTATGCTGTTACAACAACAGCGACAGTACAGCAGTACTGTATTGTTTGGGTAGGTGATCTAATCCCTATATGTGAGAGCCACGCGTACCTTCTAGGTTATGACAGCAGTATGCTAATCAAGGTTCGGGTAGACAGCAGTATCCTTAAAGGGAAAAAAAACAAATGCTATTGCATCAGATTACTGCTGTACTGATAAAGTGGATGACAGTTGTGGATAGGAGCTGCGAGGCTAGCTGTGAGGTTGACCGCATCCCCGCAGTGTGGCTGACTGCGTACACATCTGATTGTAACTGGCTCACGATATTGTATACATTGGCTTAGTTTGTTACTGCGGGTACTGTTACATTAATACTGTAGTACCGATACTGCAGTACAATGCTAATCAAAGGAAATCAGTATGCTCTATCTGACTATACTGTTACAACAACAGCGACAGTACTGCAGTACTGTATTGTTTGGGTAGGTGATCTAATCCCAGTATGTGAGACCCCTGCGTGTAATCCGGATCATGACAGCAGTATGCTATTGCTTCAGATTACTGCTGTACTGATACCAGTAGACTGTGACTACAGTGTTGGAAGAGTAAAACACTACCGGTACTGATAAAGCGGATGACAGTTGTGGTTAGGCCTATAATAAATTATTGAATTTATCAGTACCGGTACCAACAGGTTAACACTACATCCTATACAGTTTATGTTGCATTTCTGACTAATATTACTAGTCAACTACTGTATGTGTTATTAGTTTGCGATGTATAGGATGTTTTGCAATACCAGTACATCTATATTAGAATGATATCGAGAATACTTACTGTACATGTTACGTCTACGTCATATTGTTAAATGTGTATGGTTAACCTAGCGCAATTGACTCTTTTTTAGAGAACTTGTTGTAAAAAAATTATATTTTATTATATTTTTATATTAACATCAAGATCATCACCAAAATAAAATTATATTATATCCCATCACATTACAAGCTTACAGTAAACCTACAGTACATCTTCCACCGCAGTTATTTCTTTCTGTTTATCATTATCAATCACAGTTAAACGCTTTCTCACGAAAAAGCGTTTCATCACATACCCACCGACGTGTTTTGCTGAGCAGTACCGCAGACAGTTATCCCTTGTGTTTAAGTGGAACGCACATTTATTTTCTACGGTAGTAAATTGATTGTGGAAGCGACAAGGGGTTAAATAATCGTGATATCGCTCATATATTCCCAATTTCTCCATCGAATTTGGTGCAAGAACATCAAGTTGGGTGTTTAATATTGCCTGCTTCATCAACCCAAATACATATATATTTTTTTTATATTTTAAATGTCTCTTCATGTATGTTTTAAAGTCATCTTGTGAAATGTCGCCGTAGTCCCAAGGTAAATGAGAAGTCATGTCTCGTAAATTGTTTACGTGGGCTGCATCTAATGCTGATAACTTAATATTAGGTGGGCCTTTAATTAAAAACGTCTTTACATTAGTTTTGGTGTAATTAGAATCGAATATAGCAAATTCTTTAAATACTACCGGATACTCTTTATTGTCTATCGTATAATATTGAAAATCAACAAAAATAATATTATCCATTTTATCTGATAAACAAAAGTTAAATGATTAATTACAATGTTTGTTGGTTTAATTTATAATAATTAACAAGCCATTTATATAATATTATTTCATTTATTTCCACATTATTTGTAAACGCTCTCATTGGATAGATTGTGTGAATACGATTTACCAAATAATAAAGACAGTATAGACCGCATGTGGTCCTCCTAGGGTCTTGAAATTGTTTGCGAGTAGTACGCCACCTCGCGGAATTTTTCTCAAGCCATTTTTCGATACATCTGTTTGGATATTTTGGTCCAAACGAGTCAAATACTTCGGCTTCATTATCTCGTATATATATTGCGATCCAATGAATCCCAGGAAGATGCTCTTTATCGGTATTTACTATTAACCCATAATCCCGCCGCTTATTATTATCTAATTTAGGTAATTTGTTAGCTGGAAATTCTCCCAAATAGTGACCACCCACTGGAAACATATCAAGGTCCTCTGTGGATAACATACTTAATCGATATGTATTTCTTTCCTGCTATTTAAACTTAATGATTGATCATAAATATTAAAAACGATTACATTTATGGTCTCAACCAACAGTTCGGCAAATCTTAATTTTAATTGTCCGTTAGTATATATCGACGGCTGCGGATCTCTAACATAGCCGTCGGCGGTTAGGTCCCAGGATAGGAGGGGGCAATTACCTAAGTAGGTTTCATGGTCTATATTATTACCTCCATAACCGTTAATATATGTATTAATGTTCTTCATTAATTGAGTATACTCAAAAATATATGTTCCATCTGTAAAATTAGGTTCGTATATTACACTACCTACTGGAAGACCGTCTACAATCAGTTCCGCGCGTCTAAGGTTAAAATGTTCAAATTTCAAGGGATTGCTAATTAATTCTCCCGAATAAGCGTTATTTGTTATGAAGCCGATAATAACTAATTTGGGTTTTTTACCATCAAATATGTTTGTTTGGGTGTAATTTGTGGTTTGAGCGGGAATAGTAAATGTTGTAACCTCCTTTTTTTGGAATTGATATTCAATATCGTAACTCTCTAAACCTTTTAGGTGACTGCTTTCTATTACCGGATTAACCTCCATTCTAGGGATTAGGATCTTTACTTCATCTAATTCTAGCCGAAGATTTGTCACGGCGTTTGCGTTTGGAGTGATTTTAAAAATAAACGAATTTGATACTTTTCTAAAATGCATTCTTAAATCATACCCGGGTTGTATTATTTTAGTTTCAGTATCAAAATCAATCATCAATCCACTTACAAATTGCATTTGTTTACTAAAGGCATCGCCAATAGGATGCGCACCGGGATCAATTTCATTTCCGTGTTCAGATAAAGGCTGATGAAAGCCACCAGCACCCAGTAGCCCATTTTTATCCTCGTAAGTTGTAAATAATAAATTGGATAAGTACGACTTGTAGAAATAATGGTTATTGCTATTTTCAACCTGCTTCTCATTAAGGTCTATTTTAATATCACTCCACATAGTCCCAGAAGGGTAATTCAACATATAAATATGGGAGTTTTCAAGTCGTCTATCCCACCGTACAGTACATTTTGTAATTAATAACGCATCTTGCAGTTTCGTATAGAATTCATTGGATCTCGGTACAAGGAACGTGACTTCCCTAGACTCACTTCTGAGATTAGATACTGGGTAAATTGTTTCATAATGCTTTGCTTTAAATTCAGTCTGTATTGGCTGTGTAGAAAATAAATCTAATTCCTTAATAATTGACATTATTAAAAAATACTTTTTTCGCAGTGTTTCAGTTTGCCTTTTTTTATTTTTCTATTTTTACTACGACGATGATGTATGTTCATAGACATTGGTCTAGTAGGTCGCTTTAAATCTCTATAAACTTTTTCTACAACAGATCTGGTTGATGGTTTCATTTTATTTAATGCTTTATTATAACCATATTAGCCTGCTGATGTAAGACCCGCTTACCTTTTGGTATTACGTGTTGTCTCATAAATTTTGTGGTAAATGGTAAAGCTTTTTGTAACACTTTTTTAGCTAATGGCTTACCAAATTTTTTCAATGTCGATACAGCGTCTGTAAATATACCTTCTCCGTGTTGATTTGTTTGCGACATACCTCTACGATAACGTTGAAAACGACGTTGTTTTAAGTTTGGACCAAATGCACCAATTTGTTGACCGTAAGGTTCAATATATGAACCACCTCGAAAAACAGGAACTTGCGTCGAGCCTCTCGTACTTCTACCACCTTTAAAAACAGCAAGATTAGAGTCTGCACCACCATATTGAGGTTTACTGTATCTTTGAAATAAATCAGAATCCATTTTAATTTATTCGTTTAAAGTGTAATGTAATAGATGTTGTCCCGTATTCAAAATTCAAATCTTTTCCTTCTTTGTCTGTTATTTCAATATGAATGTATGTTATCTTATATGATTTTTTTACAGGGATATAATGAATTGTATCCTTGACAAATTCTTTATTTATTACGCTACCATATTTCACGTCATCAGGTATCGCAACACGACGAAGTAAAGCTAAACCAAAATCATTATTATATTGATTTTCAATTATATTAGTAGTCACGTACATGTTCGACTTAGGTTCTGGAATAGAATTGGGTGGTTGAGGGCATAAAAATACCATCTGGTAAGCTTTTTCTCCATTTCCGATAACCTTTATTAAATAACCCTTTATATTATTTTTCGTCTTCAAAATAATTTTAAAATTTGGATTTAAATTCGCGCCGAGATTATTTTCAGTAATTCCAAAATAATAGGCTAATTGTTGACCTATAAATAACTCTTGCACCGCTTTCCCTAAAATAAATTGCAACCTATTTTGCTGAGTATTTTCAACTATTTGTAATTTATCTTTCAACGCCCCCGTGTTAAAATAATCTATAATGTCATTGATAATGTAGAACAAACCGGATGGAAGTGTATCCTCAAAATTTTTTTTCCCTTTTTTTAATAAAATAACATTCTCTACATTGTTATACATTGACGGCAACGTTGCTAAGTAAAATATACTTTTTATACCTACCACCCAGTTTTCGTTTGGGTTTATAGGTAAGGCACCATGGAAATTGATCTGATAACTACTAGCAGAATTACACGGAAAATCAACTGGACAGGAGTTACTCGGTAGTCTAACGTAGAATTCATCCATCATCCCCACCGCGTATTAACTTAAGTGTTATAACAGTGCGACCTCCGCTAAAATTAATTAATTCGCCTTGCCCGTCACGTAAAGTAATTAATATTGTTTTTAGTTTTTTATTCAACAATGGGTAATAGCAAATGCTCTCGTATTCATGATTAATATATTTTCGATTTAATTGTGTTAATGGACAGGTTCTTAAGAGCGGAGCTAAAGCGTCGCCAACAAATGAGCTCTTAATAATATCTGTATATATGAAGATAGTGTCTTTATTACGAGTTATATTCGTGGGAGCTGGAAAATCTAAAATGCCAATTTCCGAAATTTTTGGTCCGCTATAATTTAAAATTAATATCGGCTGTTCTATATTGCTTAATTCATCTACTGTAGTGGTACTGTATATATCCCAATTCGGAATACCTGGATGATTCTGATCCAATAACGGTTTTAAGCCTAGAATTTGTATTAAATCACCACGTAGACTTAATTGTATTTTTTTCAACTTTTTAGGAAATTTAAATTTAATTCTAGAATTATTTGTATTAAAAATGAATTCGAAATCTCTATATTTCGCTTCAGAATTAAACAGTTTATTTATATCATCAATAATCACTTGAATAGAGCTATGCATACCAGGAAATAAACTATATAATTTGGCATCTTTTGCATCTACCCCGATTGACAGCAAGATTTGAGTTTGCAGCGTAATATTACTGTATGTTGCTTGGTATTGTAGCTCGGCAATCCCAATTTTAGCGTTTGGACCAATATATAATTCTTCGGCTAAATCAACAGTAAACTCGCTAGGATTATTATTGGGATAAGTGTTTAATGAGCTATCTGAAAGTAGAGTGATATATGTATCTGTGGCCATTATTATTATTATTTAAGCTCTCTCTACTTGACTCCTTTGCACATACAGTATAATGTTAAATTATAGACATCTGTGACCACGTTCATTGTCGCATCTTCTACAGTATATGCGAGGGATCAATATTTTACTGGCTTTATTTAAAGCGGATGAACTATAGATATAGTAATATCATTCTAGTCAATATTGATTAATTACGGACATATGTGACCAAAATGAATTAATATACAGTATAAACCTAAGCTTATTGAATATGCTGTACCCACGACTGTTTCTTGGATCCGATGAATCGGACTAAATATTCTTTCTTCCCATTGCGTACACGTTCTTTAAGTTTGCCAATATTTTTGTCAATTGGAAGATAAATATTACTATTCAGGTGGACCTTTTGGAGTTCGTATGAATGAAATGAGCCATTTATTATAGCTCCAGCGCTGTCCTTAATATCGAACATTACCGCTGGTACTCTATCCAACCTGACACGATGAATAATAAATAATTCACGTGTCCATTGTTCTCGATAGCCTTTAGCAAAAGCAGTACGAGCGATAGATAATCGTACTGTATCTCCAACTTTAAATTTTATTTTCTTGTGATTAATCTGTCTATATTTCCCATATAATCTATTCATTAATTCAGTTTCATTAAATTTATTAACTTCAATGGGAGTCATTTGTATTGTCCTATGATATGACCTATTATAAGCCGAGATAAGCTTAGGTAAAATTTTTATCCAAACATTATTTTCCCGTTGCGTGAAAATTTTTGAACATCTTTGTTTTTAATGTTCTATTGAATCTCTCGACAATAGCCGCCTTATTCACAGAGTACATTACGTAATACTGTATACCTAACGTATCTAAATATTTCCTTACAGATTTATTTAGAAACTCAGAACCTTGATCAGTCGCGATTCTGTTTGGTTTTCCTTTCTAGAATATTTTTTGCAATATACTAATAATTTCAATACCCTTTTTTGTTTTCATACCATAGGCAAAAGAAAGCCTGCTAAAGGCATCAATACATGTTAATATATAGTTATAATTATTATTTTGCGATTTATATTGCTGCATATCCACCAGATCTATCATATATATATCTTTTAAGCCTCCCGTAAATATTTTAGATGTTGGATAATGATGTCTACGTGGAGTGTGAAGGGTGTATGTCTTTTGCCCGCTCAACCATTTCTGGGCTTGTGCTGGTTTGATGTTTGCAGCTTTTGCTAATTTTGCAACACTTGCAAATCCCGCAGGAGATGAAGGATCTAAATAAATTCTTAACAGTTTTTTGTCTAAGCTTCGGCTTAAAATCGGTTTCATCTTGCGTGGCATCTTTTCGACTACCGCAAGTAATATGTATATTCAAATCTCTTATAAAGGGCATCACCGTAAGAACAACTGAAATTTTTTAATTATTTTCTTTGAAGTTGATGTTTTGAAGGGTTTTCTTTTTATAGTATTTACTCTAGGTATATCTTGAGGATTTAAATCAGTAGCTAACGGTTTACTCGATACTAAATATAATTTTCTAAATGTTACTCCTGTTTTAACCATTATTACCGTCCACGGTTAATTTTTTTCGCAATAGCTGCTCCAGCGGCGGCGGCACCAGCACTCGCGGCGAGTTTCGCGCCAATGCCGAGTAAGGGTATTAGAAACGGTAGTATGCCTCCAGATTGATTGCTTAACTTTTTTCTGTAACTTGATATATTTTTTGTTTTACGGTTGAGTGATTTCAATACCTTCTTATAGCGGCGAATATTTCTAAATGAATGAGGGGTCAATTGTACGTTACCTTTTAGAACATTTAATGCAGTATTTACAATGAGCCGTATTAATTCGTTACTCGCAGTATGGTTAATAAAATAAGTTCTTTGTTGAGGGGTAGCGCTGCGTAGAAATTCCAGTTCGTTACGATATTTCTGCACAAGTCTATTCATTGTTGCAACATTATTGAAAATTGTTACAAAATATTAATTATTTATCATTATTATTATTATTATTTTCGCTACGTTTATAGTCAATGTAATTTTTAATGTAACAATTAGGATTACGAAATATATCCGATCTAAATCTTAAATGTTCGGGTGTTTCCTGTCGTAAATCAATTAAGAAATGCGAAAATGGTTCAATTGTCGCATCTTGATAGGAATTAACTAAAAATTTGGTCTGCCCTGGTAACATCTGCTTCGCGAAATTTAAAACCGATAAGACTGTCTCGCGGATTTTTCATTAATACTACTAAGGTATGGCTATTAATTGATCTTGTGCGGTTATGCTTCCCACCGTAAAACATGTTTTGCGTTATAAAACAAATAAATATATTGGAATGATGAGCTACCTTAGTAAACAATACAGTTAAAGCTGTACTGGACTCAGTTTCTGTTAATAAATCATCTATAATTAATAAATCTCGACTATTCACTAAACTATCTATATTTTCTGGCAAACCTTTGTAAAGGTGAGTAATACCGGGAATAGTCGGGGGATTGCTCCCGTAATAATACAATACTCATACGGGGGTTTCGTTGAAACAACCATTCTTGTGTTTAATTAAATTCCCCACAAACGTTGATTTTCCAGAACCAGATGGGCCAGAAATTATCATACTCGTTCCCATTTGAAAGTTTAAATTATATGGACCTGAATTAAAGTCAGCCATTTATTATTATTATTAAGATATATCAACAATACAATATAATATAATATAAATATCAATATCAATAAACCATCACCATTACTATGTATATAACAATAATTGATGCAACTACAATATTAGAGTACTGTATATTTAATTAACATATGGCACAACTACAGTATGTGACGCTCGCTGCAACAAAAGGTGCTATTTCCAATTATAGTATAGACTGATGTAATTTCAAGCATGGTGAGCATCTTTATACGCGAAATAATGATAGGTAACGTCGGCGGTTTGGAAATCACTTCCCGAGAATTTCGCACTAATGATTTTTTTATGTTCGCTGCTAAAAAAATAAGGAATATAGTAGCAACACCGTCGTACTACATTTCTATAAAAAATATTCTCCAATATTGTAAATAAATCTCCGGGATCATTACTTTCCGCAGAAATATAAGTTATATTTCGAAGCTCTTTCCAATAATAGGGTTGATAACTTGCCAACTTTATATTAAACTTAGATATGGGTGCGCGACAAATAGGACAAATTTTAGAACAATAATTATTCATTTCGGAATATTGTACAATACATTGTACGCAAGTTGCATGTTTATTTTCACATTTATAATAATCTCGATGTTGTTGCAATAACTTAGAATAGCAAACTGGACATTTTTCATTTAAAATATCCATTTTTCCAAATTTTAAAGTAAATTGAAAATAATTACCTCAATACACAACAACAACAAACAAATCTGTTATACTGTATATACAATTACTACTACAATTTTCGATTATTTAAAAACATTAAAATTTTATAAATAATCATAAAATATTTATAATATAGAGGGAAAAGTCAAGAATCAATGATATTATCAACATATTCAACATTATCTGTTGATTCTTCAGTTTCGACAAAGGATTCTTTTGAAATCATTACAATAAAGAAAGACATAATTTCGTAGGGATTATGGCGATTTAGCCGTATTTCAAACTTTTCACCAGCTTCGTTGTATTGTGTAATAACAATTAACCCCTCTATCATGGATAATAGTAAGATATTGATTAATTTTCCCTCATGCTCAACTTTCAGATTGTAATCTAAGAGATGAATACTATTATCAGAAGCATCAATATCAATTGAGCTTAAAACTTTCCTGGCTTTTTCAGAAAACTCAATTTTATATTTATCATCTCCCCGACGGTAAATTGTATAATCAATAACAATATATAGGCTTCACCATCTTCTGCAAAAAATGAATGCCTTACTATTGGCATAACCATATCGGAATTAGAAGACAATATTTAATTTATTTTATTGTAAATCAAACAATACAAACAAAGTAAAAACTTTTAAACTAAAACCATTACAAATGATTAATTGTGATTAAAGCAAGAGATTATATATAAGATATTTTCATAAATAATACAGGTCTTAAACTGAGAAATAGCCTAAATTCGGTTTATTGATTGGTTGATTAGTCGGTAGGGAACTACTGTATAATCAAAAATTATTGCATAATAATAATAATCACTAATGTACGTATACACGTAGCGGGAACATGGTGGAATTTCATGTATCATACTGGGTGGTTGGTTTGGCGACAGCAGTCGAGGAGTTGGCAATCAATATAATATAATATATGCGTGATGCGAGTAGATGGCCACGTTGTCACCATATACAGTATACAGTGGTGGTGGTAACGTGGTAGTGGTGGTAACGTGGCGAAAATGTGAATAACCGTAGGGTTAGGCAAGCATCGCTGTTGATTGGTTGGTTGGTGGGTGGTTGGGTGGGTAACAGCCGTGGATTGAGTAGCGATGGGTTGGGGGCTAGCCTTGCATCGTGAGGTTAGGCTACATGAAGATGAATATGCAATGGTTGGTGAATATGAAAATTCTGGTTGCTGAAAAATTACGATTTGAAAAATAGTAGAAGTTACCTGATGCTAAGTGTAGACACCCGAACACTTGTAAAATAAAGGTTGGTGATTGGATGCAGAACTAGCGTTGGGTGACTAATAACGCCTCTAGCGGAATAAGCGGGAACTTGAGAAGTTACCATGGTTACGGATGAAATGCTGTCATCTGATTGGCTGAAATAATAACGACCACTGGTAAAGGTTGAAATGGTGGCTTCTGATTGGATGCAGTACTAGAAATGGATGGTAATGATGGGCTACGGGTGACCGTGATGCAGTGGGCTAGTAATATATTACTGACAACATCCCAGCCTGCGGTGACGCGTACGAACAACCTACCCGGTCGGGATCTCTGATCCCGTCACAGATACTAGTCAATCTTGACTTATAGGAGGTAGACTCACTCCACTGATGGAGCCTTAATATCTTGCCTATCGAAAATCTATAACCTAGAAGTAACAAAACTTATGTGGGACATTTACAATAACAAAAAAAAGCAATTTATAACGGCCCTATTTACACAAACTTCAGATATCCACAATTATACAACTCGATCCACTACATCCAAAAACTACTTTATTCCACGTACCAGACTAATATCAACCCAAAACTCTCTAAAATACAGCGGTGCAATCATATGGAACTCACTAAAAACAGAATTTAAAATGTGCAAATCAAAAAACACACTAGCTAGAAAATTAAAACTTCATATGTTAAGTGAACTTTAATTCCAATATAGTTGCGTATCACTATTAAATTATAAAATAAATAAAAATTATCCTAAATTTCGTAACTTCGTAATGCTATCACTCCATCGTCATCGTCAACGCTATTTGCATCATGACTAAATAATATATGAACTAACATTTTTTTTTTCTTTTTTTTTTATTTACACCGTAAACGAAATTTAAAATAAAATTAAAATTGCAATTTCGGCACAATACAATACAGTTACTATTATTAGAAAAATAAACTTAAAATAAAATTTAAAACTGAAATTTCGGCACATTACAATACAGTTACTATTATTAGAAAAATTGCGCTGATATATGGCATCGCAGAATATACTCAGGATCACTGGCCGACATCACCATAATAACCCAACCGGTGTACCACATCACGATTCTCTGAGAAAAAGAAGGTAAGAGGCAAAACTAGCTATGCTACTGCTTTCTCTCCTTTTTTTTTGAACAGAACATAAAACGAATAACGCACCCCCTAAAACCATATTACATCAGAACAAAACAAAAATTACAAACAAACGTTCACTGGTGCAATGATTTTATAATTAAATATTGTGGTATCCCATTATGCGAATAATACACGAGCTCGTTCGAGCTCCATTGATGATGATGATTCAAGAGTCTCTGGGAAGCGGAGGTCGAATCACAACTGCGCACCACAGCCGCCCACTATTACAGACCTCCTGCTGGTGCCCGGGAACAGGTAGTTTGTCTACCCCTTGCAGGGTAGGGTCGCTCAGCGATGTTAGGACAATTGCGAACTGGACAATTGCGACCCGGAAAATTGCGACCAGGACAATTGCGACCTGGTCAATTGCGACCCATGATTTTAGAAGAAATTGATGGGTCGCAATTGACTGGGTCGCAATTGTCTGGGTCGTATTGTCCAGGTCGCAATTGTCTGGGTCGTATTGTCCAGGTCGCAATTGTCCGGGTAGTAAATGGGTAGACTATAAAATGTTGTACAAATACCGGGAGGGAGTCATATTGACCACCCCCCCCCCCCCCCCCCCCCCTCTAAAATCTACAAATTTTTACGAAAACGTACGTAGGTATCAGTAGTCTGGATACGACCGAAAAAAAAATTTCGAAAAAATCTACCGGGGTGGTTATATTGCTGCACCAAAATTACAAGTAGTGCACAATTTTCACAAAATTTGAAAGTTACATTTTTCGGCTAATTGTTTTTCAATACAGGTTTTCTGGGGCGCAAAATACATTGGAAAATATTCGACAAAATATATCGACAAAATTGCGCCGCTACAACTCCCTATCACACATGACATTTGCTAGATCATCCGCATCTTCAAAGCCAGTGTCCTTTAACCCTATTAGTACCGGGCTATAAAATGTTGTGCAAATACCGGGAGGGTGTCATATTGACCCCCCCCCCCCCCCCTCTAAAATCTACAAATATTTACGAAAACGTCTGATTTTTTGTTTGTACGTAGGTATCACTTGTCTGGATCCGACCGAAAAAAAAAATTTTCGAAAAAATGTATTGGAGTGGTTATATTGCAGCACCAAAATTACAAGTAGTGCACAATTTTCACCAAATTTGAAAGTTACATTTTCGGCTAATTAGTTTTCAATACAGGTTTTCTGGGGTGCAAAATACATTGGAAAATATTAAAAAATGATATGATTACTATAAATGGCTGTTTAGTCCTCTCTGCGTAGGAAAAAAATGAAAAAAACAAATAACCAGCACTTTTCAGTTAGAACACAAAATTTTTAATTCACTTATACGATGCTATAAATTCACATTTATAGGTTTTCTAGGGCGCTGATTCTAATGGAATACATTTCTAATATGCCAAATTATTGATACTTGTATTTTTCGGCGTAATTTGGCAAATCTTGGTGCTAGCACCAAATTTCGTACCCATCACAAAAAAGTACAAGTTTGCGATGTCCAGTGCTGTTTTTATTGATTCCATCGGATTCAGGACCTTCATAAACCCGTATAACGCAAGAAACAAGATGATACTATCTACTGATCAATTTGCTTATTTTCCAAAATTTGGTGCTGGCCCAACAATTTTCACCCACCGGCGAAAAATACAAGTTTGAAAACTCTTATGAAATTTTTACTGATTCCATTGAATTCAAAACCCTCACAAACCCGTATAACGCAAGAAACAAGGTGACACAATCAATTGATATACTTGATGGTTTTCAAAATTTGGTGCTAGCACCACATTTTGCACCCACATCCGAAAAATACAACTTTGAGATGTCTAGTTCGATAATTATATATTCCATTGAATTCAGAACAGCCATAAACCTCGAAAACGCAAGAAATAAAATGTCACAAGCAATTTTATCTATTGAATGGATTTTCAAAATTTCGTGCTAGCACCAAAAATTGCACACAGCACCGAAAAATACTAGTTTGATACGCTTGGTGAAATCGTATATATTTCATCGAAACGAGAACCCCAAAAAACCCCAATTGCGTAAAAAACAAGTTTCAAACAATCAATTTTCAAAATTGACATATTTCAAAATTTGGTGCTGGCACCAAAATTTGGCACCCGCCGAAAAATTCAAGTTTGAAATTTCTAAATCAATTTATATGAATTCCATCCAATTGCTAACACCAAAAAACCGGTGTAAATCAAAAATGGAGATGTTACAATTCATATTTAATGAAATGTAATTTTCAAAAAACGTCTCAAAAAAAAGTGCCAAAAGTAGGGTTAAAAAATGGTTCAATAACTCGAAAACTACCCAATATTTTTGAAAACGGTTTTCACTACTAGGAAGACAATAGATTTTTATGAAAATTCGTAAAATTTCAGATTCCCAACTGCGTTTGTATCAGAATTATAATAAAAAAACCACGGGTATACACCAATAAACAAATGTCATAGCTTAAATAGCAGAGCAATGTAATGAAAGAGGGGTGATACTTGATACAGAATCACACTCAAGAATGAAACTCCGCATCCAATATCGACATGTTAAATACACCAAATAGTACCATTAATAGATACTCATCCTGACTGTGAATGTCTTGCCAACTCCCAAGCAATATTGTCCCCTTTGTTTGTACAACAATGATTACCGTATACCTACTATACTTTCCTATTTTACAATAACCACAATCTATAAATATTGCACCCATTTGGCTTCAACTAATATGCAGTAATTAATGTGTTTTGTACTCTCATATTGCTTTCTCACTGTTTGTTTGTTCATCATTACTCTGACACACTTGTCATACCACACAGTAACTCAGTGGCTAGCCAGTATTACATCCACTGTTGGTACTCCCTTAACTACGCTCTTTATTGGTTTGGTATTATTCACTCACAAATTATTGGTACTATTTTATGCTTTAGATATTGATGAATGTGATACCGATACTGATAATTGCCACATTGATGCTAGCTGCACAAATACTGTTGGTGGATTCAGCTGTGCTTGCAATTACGGCTATTTGGGAAATGGTGTATCTTGCACTGGTAAGTATTTAAATAACTATTTCAACTCCTTCATTCTAATTTAGTTTATAATAATATAATAATTGTCCAAAAGACTGGAAACCCAAAAAATTATTGATATTCCTGATATTCAATTAGATGATGTTGAGAGTGAAACTTAAAACATATACTTTATTTAATTTTTTACATTTAAACGCCAAAAGTCTCTCCTAACATTACAATAATGTTAAACAGATTTAAAATCTAATTCTTATCTCTTATCTCTTATCTCCCCAATTCTTAGCATGCGAGTATTCTTAGCCCGTGGGTATTCTTAGCGCGCGAAACAATAACGTTTATTGTTTTGGTTCCCCCAATACTCCTCTGATACCTGCTCCTTTGCTAACCTGCTCCTTTACTAACTCGCGAGCTAAGAATACTCGCGGGCTAAGAATTCACCCAACAAATGTACTTGTTAAGAGCTGAGAATTCTACATTTCTTCTATATTGAATGTACAGCAGCAGGGCATTGGAAATTTGAATCATTGCTTCACGAAAAAGAAGAAAATGATTATTGTGGGGCGAGCCACGAAGTGAGTGAGCCTTAGCGTAGTGGTACCATTAATCAACCTGTGGGGCGAGCCACGAAGTGAGTGAGCCTTAGCGTAGTGGTACCATTAATCAACCTGTGGGGCGAGCCACGAAGTGAGTGAGCCTTAGCGTAAGGGTACCATTAATCAACCTGTCGTTCTGTCGTTCTGTCGCTTTTTTTGCGCTGTTCAATTTTGAACGTTAATAACTCGATCAATCCTCGATGAAATGTAACCAAACTTGGTACACAAATAGTCTGTCAAAAGTTTAGAAATTTTCCAAGTTGAATTTGCTTGGGGCCTTCGTGCAGCACCAGTGAAACTGTCTTACAGTTATAATACATTTATTTATCCAAAATTATAACGCTTGACATCAGCAGGTTGCTAGGAGACTAAATCAGCTGGGTTTCTAGCAAATTACGAAATTACAGTACTGCAGTAATACCATTGTGGCCTGTCTGCCTGTACCGGTACTATACTCAATGTCAATCCCTGAATCAGGAATCCTGCAATGAGACAATACAGCAATACTGCAATACCATACTGTATTCGGTGTTTTACGGTACTGGCTGACTGGTACCGCGATACCGGTGCAGTGATTATAGATCACGTATACTGGTACAGGCAGACAGAACAAGCCTAATTCTGTAGGCCCTAATTAGCCATGCTACTGTGCTATGCACTGCAGTCTGGCAGTGTGGACTCCGGAGTGCTGGACTGCGGTCCTGAATTCGATTAGAGGGTCCGTTGGCGCCGTACCGCCCTACTACTGTCAGACTGTAGAACCGGACTGGTAGCAACTGCCAACTACAGAACTACCGGTACGCTACCGGTACTGAGCAGCACTATAGGCATACCACATTTCTACGCTCTTGTCAGCGACGGAAGAAAATGAATTTCTTTGTTTGCGGTTTCTACTCTTGTTAACGGTTAAATATGTTAATTAAAGACTATATATTGGTACGACCAACGGCACCGGCACCTCTAAAATCTACAAATATTTACGAAAACGTCTGATTTTTTGTTTGTACGTAGGTATCACTTGTCTGGATTCGACCGCAGAAAAAAATTTTCGAAAAAATGTACTGGTGTGGTTATATTGCAGCACCAAAATTACAAGTAGTGCACAATTTTTACCAAATTTGAAAGTTACATTTTCGGTTAATTATTTTTCAATACAGGTTTTCTTGGGTGCAAAATACATTGGAAAATATTAAAAAATGATATGATTACTATAAATGGCTGTTTAGTCCTCTCTGCGTAGGAAAAAAAATGAAAAAAACAAGTAACCAGCACTTTTCAGTTAGAACACAAAATTTTTAATTAACTTATACGATGCTATAAATTCACATTTTCAGGTTTTCGAGGGCGCTGATTCTAATGGAATACATTTCTAATATGCCAGATCATTGCTACTTGTATTTTTCGGCGTAATTTGTCAAATTTTGGTGCTAGCACCAAATTTCATACCCATCACCAAAAAGTACAAGTTTGCGATGTCCAGTGCTGTTTTTATTGATTTCATCGGATTCAGGACCCTCATAAACACGTATAACGCAAGAAACAAGGTGATACTATCTACTTATCAATTTGCATATTTTCCAAAATTTGGTGCTGGCACAACAATTTTCACCCACCGGCGAAAAATACAAGTTTGAGAACTCTTATGAAATTTTTACTGATTCCATTGAATTTAGAACCATCACAAACCCGTATAACGCAAGAAACAAGGTGACACAATCAATTTATATATTTGATGGTTTTCAAAATTTTGTGCTAGCACCACATTTTGCACCCACATCCGAAAAATACAAGTTTGAGATGTCTAGTTCGATAATTATATTTTCCATTGAATTCAGAACAGCCATAAACTTCTAAAACGCAAGAAATAAATTGTCACAAGCAATTTTATCTATTGAATGGATTTTCAAAATTTCGTGCTAGCACCAAAATTTGCACACAGCACCGAAAAATACAAGTTTGATACGCTTGGTGCAACTCGTATATATTTCATCGAATCCAGAAACTCAAAAAACCCCAATTGCGTAAAAAAACAAGTTTCAAACGATCAATTTACAAAATTGACTTATTTCAAAAATTGGTGCTTTCACCAAAATTTGGCACCCACCGAAAAAAACAAGTTTGAAATTTCTAAATCAATTTATATGAATTCCATCAAATTTCTAACACCAAAAAACCGGTGTAAATAAAAAATAGAGATGTTACAATTCATATTTAATGAAATGTAATTTTCAAAAAACGTCTCAAAAAAAGTGCCAAAAGTAAGGTTAAAAAATGGTGCTATAACTCGAAAAGTACCCAATATTTTTGAAAACGGTTTTCACTACCAGGAAGACAATAGATTTTTAGGAAAAGTCATAAAATTTCAGATTCCCAACTGCGTTTGTTTCAGAATTATAATAAAAAAACCACGGGGGGGGGGTCATATTGACCCCCCCCCCCCCCGGGTTTAATAGGGTTAAGAGTGTACATTGATTTAAATATTATTTAAATCCCCATATTACTACATCGGCATACAATGCGTTGGCGTTGTATCACACATCTCCACATAGATGTATCAGCAGTTACTCGCACAGTTTCGAAACTTCGCATAGTTATAACTGTATAAAGGTCGTCAGTCTGCGTTTAGGAAAAATATTTTATGACAACACAGGGCGAGCAACGAGCGCAACGAGGCATATAATGAAGACGAGTACTGCGTAGACTATATTCCTATAAACCATACCTGGCTGCGCCTATTGATAACGCATCGGTAGTTATAAAGATCGTCAGTCTGCGTTTAGGAAATATATTTAAATACAAAACAGGACGAGCACAACGAGGCTTATAAAGAAGAGGAGTACTGCATTGACTATATTTTTATTATATAAACCACCCTGCTTCACACATTGATCGCATCCCTAGTTATTATTATTATAAAGATCATTCTAGCCTGCGTTTAAGAAATATATTTAAATTCAAAACAGGACGAACGCAACGAGGCTTATAATGAAAACGAGTACTGCGTTTATTATATTCCTATAAACCACCTGGCTTTGCATATTGAACGTGCGATTGGAAATAAGTTCGTGCTACCCTTCCGTGGGTGGTAGATGTCGCGGTTATGTGTTGGTGGGTGGGAAGGGGGGGGGCAGATTAAAAGGGATGAACACGTACTGTACCCCTTTCTTTAATTTATTGGTGGTGTGGGTAAATTTCTCAAATACTGATTTTGTGATACAGTCGCTCAGTTTTAATTTGTATCTCATAACTGGGCCTCGTGCTGCGCGAAGGCCCCACGAATGTGTAATATTTCGTTTTATTCCATATCGTAACATCCAATCTTTTAACACCTGTGACGGGATCTACGGATCCCGATTTATCCGTTTGGATTTTCGATCTACGCGTCCCCGCCGTGTATATGAAAAGGTTCGTTAAGAGTTCTGAAGTTCTTTGATTGATGCATATGATATCATATGATATTGAATAAGTAAACTGAGCACAGTATTGAGTATAGGATTACTGACTAATAACTAAACCGGTAATAAGTATTGCATGTGGTGGCGGTATCGGATGGTGATAGAAGTTCCCGTTCCACCCTAACTGCACTGACTAGCTAAAGTGAGCAAATAACACAGATACCGGTAATATATATATATTGCACCAGTGGCCGTATTACTCTGCTGATGCCCTGCTGTCCCCCCATTGGCTAGTAACCTAATTCTCGCCCTGAACTTTGTGGGAGTGTTTCCCCCCCCCCCCCCCCCCACTGCTGTTACTCTCTCTCCTTGACCTCTAACCTCTATTGTGTGAGGCCCTTTGGGGTTTGTCGTCCCCGCTTATTGGGGGTGGTACGAGGTTGATTGGCAATCAACCTCGTGCTTCCCAATATTGCTTAAAGGCCCTCTTTCCCACTTTATGGGGTTTGGTGAAGCGGAATTGAATACGCTCACACTCCCCCCCATGCTATCTTCCCGGTGAGAAGATAGCATCCATCCTCCCCATACTCCTCTCATACTCCTCACTCTCCACGCCTGTGGTCCCACCAAGTGCCCCTCCTACTCGTATCCCGGTAGTGCCCATCTGCACGATTCTTATCCCGCAGGATACGAGCTTTCACAATAAATCCTGAGCTCCGCCCTGTTGTTCAATGACCACACACTTATTGGGTCCCACACATGTGTACATCATGTTAGTGGGAGCCGTCTAAGTCCCGTCCTGTCGCCCTAGTCAGTCAGTCCCCAGTCCCAGTAGCTAATTGGAAAAAGGTTGCGCTTGACTACGGTACATTGTATAATATATATACGAATATTATATAATTATTGTAAGATTATAATTATTGTTATTATATATTATATTATAAGCTCGTCTACATAACGCGTTTCATTCCTACTACTCACTACTCTCTCTCCGCCTTCCTCGCCTGGCGACTTCTTCCAGTCGCTTCCCCTCAAGTCTATCCGCTTCTGGCTTCTCCCACCTCTGATATGTGTATCCACCTCCCTGTCTACTAGATGCCGGCTGTTGTATTACACCGACTCGCCCTCCAGCCCCGGGTGGTCTACCAGACCTCCGAAGGCCCTTCTGTAGTTTGGAGGTGCTACTAACTCTGCTAACTAGCTCTACTAACTCTACTCCACTAGCTCTACTAACTCCCTAGCTCTCTAACTCTACTGACTAGCTCTACTAACTCCCTAGCTCTCTAACTCTACTGACTCTCTAACTTCTACTAACTCTCTACCTCTACTAACTCTCCAACTCTCTAACTTTCTACCTCTACTTACTCTACTGACTCTCTACCTCTACTAACTCTACTGACTCTCTACCTCTAACTAACTCTACTGACTCTCTACCTCTAACTAACTCTACTGACTCTCTACCTCTAACTAATGGTACTACGTACCCTCTTACTACTCTCACTAACTCCCCTACCTGCACGTGATGCTCTGAGTGCCGGCAAAGTGGGTATGTTAATTATGTGGACTACTACTAACTCTTACTAACCGGTACTACGTACCCTCTTACTAACTCTACCTCCATCTACGTGGAGCTTGCAGTGCCCACAACCACAACCGGTACTATGTACCCTCTTACTAACTCTACCTCCATCTACGTGGTGCTTGCGGTGCCCACAACCACAACCGGTACTACATACCCTCTTACTAACTCTACCTCCATCTACGTGGCGCTTGCAGTGCCCACAACCAAAACCGGTACTACGTACCCTCTTACTAACTCTACCTCCATCTACGTGGCGCTTGCGGTGCCCACAACCACAACCGGTACTACGTACCCTCTTACTAACTCTACCTCCATCTATGTGGCGCTTGCGGTGCCCACAACCACAACCAGTACTACGTACCCTCTTACTAACTCTACCTCCATCTACGTGGCGCTTGCGGTGCCCACAACCACAACCGGTACTACGTACCCTCTTACTAACTCTACCTCCATCTACGTGGCGTTTGCGGTGCCCACAACCACAACCGGTACTACGTACCCTCTTACTAACTCTACCTCCATCTACGTGGCGCTTGCGGTGCCCACAACCACTCTACTATACTACCTCTACTCTGCTAACTCCTACTAACTCTAATTAACATACCCTGCTCTTACATCAAACACGTCATCACGCCCGTGCCCTACTTATTCTCTACTTACCCTTCTAGCTCACCCTACTTGTCCTCCCTACGTTCTCACCCTATTTGTTTGTTCTTGGTTGTCTATACTGCGGATATTTTGTAATGGGGGAATGTCACCCTGCCCCCCCCCCCCCCCCCCCACCGGTGTTATGTTTGGTACTGGGGCTGATGTTAATATATTGGGGCCCATCCATCTATCTGCAATATCCCCCTCAACCGGGTTTATGTTATGTCCCTGTGTATTATAGTCATGCTGCTGTACCGATATAGGCCTACCCACTTCTTGCCTACCTACCGGTATGTACTCCGCGACTTCCGGGTTTAATCCCATCGTCCGCGCTACCCTATCGCCTATTCTATCTCTCCCAGCATGGCCTATAATAGTATGTGCAGTAAGGCCTACAGTATGTCCTGCAGTCTGCATGTGCCCTTCCGAACCGAAGTTTAATTCTCTCGAATCTCGAATCTCCCCGCGACTACCGTACTCTCGATTGGCAGCTACATCCCGTCGGGAAGTTTCTCTTCGATCCCCTATCCTGCTCTCGTCTTCGTATCGGTACATCCTGTACCGCTCTCCTGGCATGCGGTGCGTTTCTCCGGGGCGACGGCAATCTCCCGAAGTTCGACCCCACTCGCTACTAATCTCTCGTGGTGAGGCGCCCGTAGCCCCCCCCCCCCCCCACCCGCCACTTCTAACTTCACTATCTCTTACTACACTTCTGTGTCCCTCTTGTTGGACATTCTCTACCCCCCCTCTCTCGCCACTAATCTTCCGTGGTGGGGAGCCCGTAGCCCCCCCCCCCCCCCCACTCGCCATATCTTACTTCACTCTCTCTTACTTCACTTCTACACCCCTCTCTGGTCGACGCACTGTCTCTACTGTGGCTGGGTCTATTCACCCCCGCCTCTCTCTCTACTAATGCGTGGCCTACCAGGCCCACCACGGGTTGACTCAACCCTGCCACTCCCTGCCTACTAACTACGTGGCCTACCAGGCCCCCATTTGCCGGGTTATGCACGTCCGACACGTTCATATTAATAGCACCACTATCAATATTATTATTTAGATTATTTAAATTAGGATACATATGTAATGTTACATATCATAATTTTAAATTATTAATTTAACTTGGTTAAAATTAATTAATTTATATAAATCAAATTTATCGTCAGCTCTGAGTTTATTAAACTTTATTACTAAACGGGTTCAGAAAAAAAAAAGAGTTAAAAGGTAAAAAGAGTTCAGGGTCCATCGAATAGGTCACCCGGAGAGGGACCGCCCGTCGCCATAACAGGATTATTATTATTTTCTAAATTTAAATTATTATTCGAATTATTTGGATTATTCTGAATATTTGAATTAATATTATTATTTGAATTTAAATTTAAATTACCGGGTAAAATATTTCCTGTAATAAAGGGATTAGGGTTATCTACTACGGTACTATTAATATTAACATTTCCTAACCTATTGTTATTACCCCCCCCCCCCCCCCCCTCCCGTACAGTCACACCAGTCTTGGGTCTGTCGTCCTGGTCCCTGAAAGTGGGGTATTAACAAACGTTCCTCTCTCTCCATCCTCTCGCAAACCTTGCTCGGCCAACTCTGTCTCTCTCGCAACCCTCTCAAGCCACCTCGCCTCACGCTCCTTGCGCTCGCTCGCCCTTCTTGCCTCACGCTCTTTACACTGACACGCCAGATTTATTTTCAACACCCTTCTTACTTTCGCGGAGGATGTAGCGGACTTATCGGCCGCGACGGAATCCCGTCGCCCCCCCGTCCTGCTAACTTTCCCCCGCTTTCCGGGGTTCTCGCTGACCGACGAGACCGAATCCTCGGAGTTAACCTCGGATTCGCCCTCGTGCGGTCCCGCCAAACCCACTAACTTAACTCCCCTGGCATCAACTAAGTATGGCCCTATGTACACTACACCAGGCCCCATACCCCTACGTTCCCACAGTTTAAAACAGTTCGGTGGCGACCCCTCTCGCTCTTTCACTGGCTAGTTCTCCCTGCCCAAAGCGCATTAAATAGTCAAAATGTCTGTTCGACTCACCTAACCGCTTCTCCAACTTCACCTGGTCCAGCCTTTCTCCCTCCTTAGCTTCCTTTAGTTGCTTCCGGGTCGCGTTGTAGGCTTGTCGGAGCCGGTCGCTGACCCTGACATCCTCATCGCCGACATCTCCTCTATCCCTCCGTGTCCGGCGTCGTACCGGCGGCCCCACCGTCGCCGTTCCGGTGGGCCGTCCGTCGCCCTCGGCCTGTGGCTGGCCGGCGACATCGGCACCTCGACCGCCGCCGTGTGTCGACTCGTCTCTCCCTTCTCTCGACTCGTCTCTCCCTTCTCGTTGTAGATGGCCCCCCTCTGCTTGGATTGCCGGATCGTTCGTCGTCGACGAATCCGGCCTCGTGGGTCGATACCGTCTTGCCGTGGCCTCGCGGATCGTTAGGTTGTCGTCCGGGGTCCGCGGCGGTGTCGTCTCTCTCTCTTGACTCATCTTTACTCTTGTCGGTGGATCGGTGGCTAGCAGTCAGTTCGGGCTGTTGGTTTCTATCACTGTGACGGGATCTATGGATCCCGATTTATCCGTTTGGGTTTTCGATCTACGCGTCCCCGCCGTGTATATGAAAAGGTTTGTTAAGAGTTCTGAAGTTCTTTGATTGATGCATATGAGATATATTGAATAAGTAAACTGAGCACAGTATTGAGTATAGGATTACTGACTAATAACTAAACCGGTAATAAGTATTGCATGTGGTGGCGGTAGCGGACGGTGATAGAAGTTCCCATTCCACCCTAACTGCACTGACTAGCTAAAGTGAGCAAATAACACAGATACCGGTAATATATATATATTGCACCAGTGGCCATATTACTCTGCTGATTCCCTGCTGTCCCCCCATTGGCTAGTAACCTAATTCTCGCCCTGAACTTTGTGGGAGTGTTTCCCCCCCGCTGCTGTTACTCTCTCTCCTTGACCTCTAACCTCTATTTTGTGAGGCTCTTTGGGGTTTGTCGTCCCCGCTTATTGGGGGTGGTACGAGGTTGATTGGCAATCAACCTCGTGCTTCCCAATATTGCTTAAAGGCCCTCTTTCCCACTTTATGGGGGTTGGTGAGGCGGAATTGAATACGCTCACAACACCCTATCTCGTATTATCATGCCCCCCCCCCCCCCCCCCCATTCGTAGCACGTAATGCATTATTGTCAAAAAATGTGCAAAATAAACTTGGTCTCGTAACTTGGTTGAAACTTGGTCGAAACTTGGCCAGTAGTACTTAATTATCAATTATTTTTTAGCTGACCCATGCCATAACAATGACTGCGGTGGACACGGAAGCTGTATCATTATCGATTCGGCAGCTCAATGTCAATGTGACGAAGGTTATGTTTCCAATGGAGGTGCTTGTGTTGGTGAGTACATAAATGTAACTGAAAAATTCGCTTTCTTTCACTCAAATTAAATATTTTTATCTATCATGACTAATTTTGAAAACAATAAAATAGGAAATGGACCCTATCGAAATTAGCACCTACCGGAATGTACAGATAAATGATCAGATTTTTAAACAAAATTGAGCAGATGTCAGAAAATGCCCCTGTAAATATATAATTATATGATGTTAGACAACCACGACTTCAGGTACCAGTAAGTATTGGGATGATTCTAAATTAGGAAAGCACTAGTAAAACAGTAAAACACTAGGAAAACATAGGAAAAGTACTGTAAAACTCACGGAAAACAGTGAAAATATTGATCAGCAGGGAATTTAACACATGTACTTCTCTTAATTGACAATCCTAAATGTACTCCTCGCATAGCACCCCTTAAGTAATCACCATAAAACATAGGGAAAACACTATAAAAACACTATAAACCTTCCGGAAAACAGTGAAAAAATTATCTCTATGAAAAGAGACTCTCTAGTGAAAAAATCTCTCTAATTTCTCACCACTTGCCTCTTTTACTCTTTGTAAATCTTTCTATTTTAACTCATTTGATTTATTATTTCAAGCCACAACTGAGGATGTTATTGACCCACTACTGCTTCACTCTCATTTGCATTGCTGATGGAATTCTCAGTGTTCAACCCTTCATATTCCACCGCTGTAGGACTGCATAGTGCATAGTGCATAGGCCTCCTACTGTATATTTTAAATCCAGTACATTTCCCTTAAGAGTTCTGAAGTTCTTTGATTGATGCATATGAGATATATTGAATAAGTAAACTGAGCACAGTATTGAGTATAGGATTACTGACTAATAACTAAACCGGTAATAAGTATTGCATGTGGTGGCGGTAGCGGACGGTGATAGAAGTTCCCATTCCACCCTAACTGCACTGACTAGCTAAAGTGAGCAAATAACACAGATACCGGTAATATATATATATATTGCACCAGTGGCCATATTACTCTGCTGATTCCCTGCTGTCCCCCCATTGGCTAGTAACCTAATTCTCGCCCTGAACTTTGTGGGAGTGTTTCCCCCCCGCTGCTGTTACTCTCTCTCCTTGACCTCTAACCTCTATTGTGTGAGGCCCTTTGGGGTTTGTCGTCCCCGCTTATTGGGGGTGGTACGAGGTTGATTGGCAATCAACCTCGTGCTTCCCAATATTGCTTAAAGGCCCTCTTTCCCACTTTATGGGGGTTGGTGAGGCGGAATTGAATACGCTCACAACACCCTATCTCGTATTATCATGCCCCCCCCCCCCCCCCCACCCATTCGTAGCACGTAATGCACTATTGTCAAAAAATGTGCAAAATAAACTTGGTCTCGTAACTTGGTTGAAACGTGGTCGAAACGTGGTCGAAACTTGGCCGGTAGTACTTAATTATCAATTATTTTTTAGCTGACCCATGCCATAACAATGACTGCGGTGGAAACGGAAGCTGTATCATTATCGATGGGGCAGCTCAATGTCAATGTGACGAAGGTTATGTTTCCAATGGAGGTGCTTGTGTTGGTGAGTACATAAATGTAACTGAAAAATTCGCTTTCTTTCACTCAAATTAAATATTTTTATCTATCATGACTAATTTTGAAAACAATAAAATAGGAAATGGACCCTATCGAAATTAGCACCTACCGGAATGTACAGATAAATGATCAGATTTTTAAACAAAATTGAGCAGATGTCAGAAAATGCCCCTGTAAATATATAATTATATGATGTTAGACAACCACGACTTTAGAGGGATTGTGATATTAATATGAAAACAATAAAATAGGAAATGGGGTCTTATTCCCTCAGATACTACCTAGCATTTAGGGCCACTTGGGCCACTGTTAGTACTCAGGCACTATGGCCTATTAAAAAATGAAATGATTGAAAACAAATCGATTGTAGTACTCCCAACCCAACTACCACAAGGAAAACTGCACCAAACCATACATTAACTACAGGTACCAGTAAGTATTGGGATGATTCTAAATTAGGAAAACACTAGTAAAACAGTAAAACACTAGGAAAACATAGGAAAAGTACTGTAAAACACACGGAAAACAGTGAAAATATTGATCAGCAGGGAATTTAACACATGTACTTCTCTTAATTGACAATCCTAAATGTACTCCTCGCATAGCACCCCTTAAGTAATCACCATAAAACATAGGGAAAACACTATAAAAACACTATAAACCTTCCGGAAAACAGTGAAAAAATTGATCAGCATTAAATTTTACCTATATGCTGCAAAAAAATAAATTGAAAGAGTCTAATACTGCCCAGAAAGCTTGTTGCCAGGCAACCAAAGAACTGTAACCAATCAGCATATGGTGCAGTATCAGTACAGCAGTACTATCCTTGTTTTACCTGTCAGTTGGTAGAGGCGCAAAGTACCAGTATTGCTGTATTCTGGTAGGCCTATTACCTGATTACATATTACAGTATTAGTGCTGTAGTGCAGTAGTGTATTCCGGTATTCCGATATTGCAGTATTGTTAGGGTTAGTTAAAGCTGTAAATATTTATATATTTAGTAGCTGAGTAGTACCGGTAAGCATTACCTGATTACAGTATTAAGACAGCCTGGCAGCCTGGTTACAGAGATAGTGCCATAGCCATGGGCCATTACAGCATTGGATGCATTGTATTCTGGTCAGTAAGGTAAGGCCTATCATAGAGCCAGAGAGCGTACCGGTCACCCAAAACCCTGTCAATTTCTGAACTTCCGGGTGCCGGCAACCGGTAACTTAACTAGGCCTACATTCTAATTATTGCGTTAGACAATATTCCATAACGGCATCTTATTATTATTCATATTATTAAACATATCAGCACATATGCAATGCAGATATGACGACATCGGATACAACTGTTAAAGATATTCTGCTGGAGTTGTTTCGGTCATCGAGTAGCGTCGAAGGAACCGAAGATTTGCTGCGTCGAGGTTATCCAACTGACTGTGTTGCTGACTATACTAAGTTGTTAAATAATTTAAAAGAAAGATGGATTTCACTTGGATTGGAAATATTTCGGGTTTGGTTCTACGATTATAAAGTTGACAAAATACGTTCCATGGCTACACAATTTGCTCGTATCAGGTTTGGTGTATCCATTAACTTACCTTATCGGTCTGTATTGAGTGAAGGGTCTAACAAACGTCTACGAGAGCAAACTGAAGGTAGGAAGAATCTCACAATTTGTGAAATATACAAACACTTCATGATTCTAGATGACGAACAGCTGGAAGAATGTTACAAGGCTATGCATGGACATGGTAACTGGTCACTGGCGCAACAATTTGTACACCATTTTGTATCAGCGGACCAGTGGGTATTACTGTCAGATGCTCAGAAACTTCAAAAATTAATAGCTCTCTGTCAGGCTACACCTCTTCAAAATATTTGTAGATGTCCTCTGTCATTGCCAAAGCCTGAAGGAATTAGTAATATTCTAATTGAAGAAATATATATTAAAGGTTGGGCATTACGAGCGAGCGTAGCAAAAGCTCCCGGTTTCGGCTATGTTGTTAGGAGAACGCCCAGAGATTCATCTCAATTAATAGAAGTTCCTAAAATAAAGTTAAATGGTTGTACCGGTAGCTGCGTATCATTGGCAACCATTGGTTTCTGTGAACATCTTGTTGCATGTGCCATTTTTTCCGGCGAGATAGACAATTTTACGAAAGTAATAACGAATGATGGTAGGTTTAGCTGTATGTATACCTGCAGATCCCAGTGCTGGTAAAAAACCTCGTGTTCGTAAGTACAAGAAAACATTGCCAGCTAAAGAGAAAACGGAAGTTCTCCAAGGAGGAATCCCTAAAAAGAAACCGAAAGGGAAGAGCTTGGCTGATGTTAGTAATATTCCCAAAAACAGCGCCAACAAGAGAGTTAGAAAGGCACCAGGTTACTTTTACTAAACTTAAACTTTGGAACTCTTGGGTGTCTGTCTCGGGAAATTAGATTTGAGTGTCTATCTCAGGACATTGTGCTTGAATAAATTTTGTATCATGTAATCAGTAAATGTATTTGTTTATCTACGTAAATTACTTTTAGGGGGCGTTCACAAAGTATGTCACCCAAACAACCCCCCCCCCCCCCCCCCCCCCCAGAGATAAAAAATATTTTGTGAATAATTTTTAAGGTACCTAGGAAGTAATTTTACTAGCTAGTAATTTTTATTTAAATTATTTTATTATTTTATCATAATTGTTCCTTCCATTATACAATAAATAAATAATTTATTTATATTTATTTACATTATTTATTATTTATATATTATATATATAATTAAATTATTAAACACTAGAAAAAAATTAGCAAAATAATAGCTACTGTAAAAAAATTTGGTGAATCATGGAATACTAAATATACACGGAACCAGATAGATGTCCGATTTCACGAGTCATTCTTTTTATTGCTTTAATCTATTGTACTCGATGCATGAATAAAAATTTTGAAAAAAAAATTGGTGGTCATCGATCTCGTTGCCATGGCAACAGACATTTTTCATTTTTTGCCTTTATTTCAACAACGATGAGTGAAAATACAGTAAATATTGCTTCCAAATTTGTTCAAAGGTTAAAGCGATATACATACACTATAGCTTCCGTTTCATCAATAAGTTGCCTGATCTGCTCTGTAACCCAGCATTATTTTTCTTATTCGTCCAACCGGCGCTTCAGATCAATTTCCTTCCCTTGTTTCGCTGAGGCGCCTTAAAACCGTCCAACCCAGTCTTGTAGCTTTCTTTCTCAGCTATTAGCTCAGCCAAGTGATTTCTCTGTGCCTTCAGAAACACGTTGATAATTTTGCGTAAAAATTTCGAGGAATGACTGGAGTGAATATCGCAAATTATTGATCTTGTATGCAAAGAATCTACTGGAAGCATTTGTAGGTACTGAAAGAGAACTTCGGCTGATATGAATTTGTCATCTTTAATATTTTTTTGCAGGAATTTATATGCTAGTTCTAGGTTACCGAGGCAATTACAAACGAAGTTGACAAGATTTTGATGTGGAATGGTTAAACCACCGCGATTTATATCATGTAGAAAGTGGCGAGATGACTCATTAGATGTAGACCCACTTCTTTTAGAATCGCTAATGATGTCATTTGTACCGTTTAAATTACAGTGTAGGCAGTTGACCCCTACTGTTTTCACAATCCATCCTGAGATGTATTCAACAATATCTAGAGATTCTTCATTGACAGTTAGACAACGAAACTCATCTTCATCCACAAATTCAGACACTTCATCGAATAACAACGCGGCTTCATTGTGGAAATCTTTCTTCAACAGAAAGTCGGATACTTCGAGGTCTTCATCTATGATTAGTCGTATTGATAAAATTTTATTGGAGTTTAGAGCGTCTCGAAGAGCAATTAGAAACCGGCCACCAGACATTTGTCTATATTTAGAGTAATGTAACTCCAATGCATCGTCTCCAAGGACATGAGTGTTAAACAAGCTGTATCCCAGTTCCTCAAACACGAGTTTAAACACTTTCTCTGTATTGCGCACAGTCAATAGGAGGGCGTTAAAGGTTTGAGGTGATAGACCTGGCTTTCCCGAATCTCGCCATGCCTCCACCCAATCGCCAAAGTATTTCAAGAAACTTCGTCTCTCAATCTGGTCTTTGTGGTGTGTCTCAGTATACATAGTGGATGTCTTCGGATTCCTAGTTTTGGTGTTCATAAATGCCCAAAATAACCTCATCAATCGCACAAAATTTGCTGTCGGACTGTTTCTGTCAATATAATATCTCAGAGCACTCTCTGTACAATCGCTGTAAAGATTTAGCATAAGCTGAGTGTTTTGTTTTTTCTTCTGGACATGTAATGTCGAGAATGTTAGCTTGGGTGCTCGTCGTAAATGAGCGGTAGTATTATGAGAAGTGTCCAAACAATAAACTTCGGCCACATCACTAACCTTTGCTTCACTACCTGGTGAAAGTTCAATCGTATCATTCTTAAACTGCCACTTGAACTGTGGTAAAACAAAGATGCCTAGTTTGAACCAATTATTCCTGGTATTCTTTAATAGATGGTTATAATCGAAGAGCGGAATGATACCTTGTAAAATTTCTGAATTGTCAAAATGCTTAAATATAGCATTAGCGTTTGTTGGTGAATTATCACTTGTCACCACTCGTGGCGATGTTTGGACTGATCTTAGGTTGCTGCAAACTTCTTCTAAGTTACTAATTATCTCCCGTCCTGTCATAGCGGTTGCAGTGGGTACAGATTTCACTACTAATGGTTGCCCATGACTCAGACCTCTAACCATAAAACTATTCAAAGATCCTATATCCGATTCTGTAACACCACCTTGTGCAAAAACCGCCTCTTTCTGCAAGTGAATTTCGTCCAAATACACAACAACGTTTTTGTCCATCTTCATTTTCTGGAGAAGTTTGTATGAATCGATGGATCCTTTAGTTATTTTCTCCAAAACAGATAGACTAGGGAACTGAGGAAAGACAGACAAGAGTTCCTCGTAGGCTGCCTTACTTCTATATCTAATCATAAGTGCTTTCTTAATCAATGAAGGTTCGAAACGTAAAACCCGACGGCAATGCTTGTTTCTCACAAGGAAGCGGATGATTTCGTTATCATACTTTGGATCTTGGTAGTTTTTTATTTCATTCATCAGTCTGTATAACACACTCTTGCATTTGACTTTTTCAAATCCGCAGAGCCTTCTATCCAAAAAACTGAAATTTGATAATGGAATTGTACTCCCATTACGGTAAACATCAAAGACATCATGCGATACATTGATTATGTAGCTACATTCAGGTGCCTCTGGGAATGTTTCCGAAATACACATAGCTCCTTCTTTGCCATAGCAAAATATGCTTGCATTCCGATTGTTAAACACATCATCCTCTCTAAACCATTTGTTTATAGCTTGAGCATCCCAAGTCTGCAAAATGAGAAATATTGGTCTATATTCTATATACTCTATATATACTCTATCAAGGTTTCAAACGCGTAGACAGACAGACAGGCTCACCCCGCAGACAGACCGTGGAGAATAAGAACGATTACTAGTAAGCAGTATACTACGCATGCCAAATTTTTTAAAATTCCATGGTACTTTTGCAGTATCCGTCACACATTTTCTGAAAATTGCCCCAATTGAAATGAAAATTGTTAAAATTGCTTGTATATAGTACGCCTTGATTATACACTATTCTAGATCATAAATAATACAAATAATATAATGTTCTAGAACATATAGCTAGTTATTTTTCAAATTCAAAATAGCTAGTAATACAAAAAAAATTATTTATTTATATTATTTATTTTTTAGAAAATTTATCTACCAAATTGGATATTTTTTTATATTTACTAGCTATTTTAAAATTAAAAAAAATGTTCTAGAACATTGTATTTTTTATTTTATTTACGTTCTAGAATAGTATATAATACTTTTCTATAATTAATATTTAATAGATATCACCGCCCCCAGTTAACTCGATGGAATGGCCTTGTATATAGTACGCCTTGATTAAAAGTACAAATTCCATATTAAGAAAAACATTCAGATCGTTAGCGCCCCTAGCGGCATACTGGTGCATTGATCC
Source organism: Nemertoderma westbladi (assembly GCA_032718475.1). Lineage (NCBI taxonomy): Eukaryota > Metazoa > Xenacoelomorpha > Nemertodermatida > Nemertodermatidae > Nemertoderma > Nemertoderma westbladi. The sequence continues at coordinate 972 of JAUCBJ010006261.1, read as the reverse complement.
GAGACAGATGGTACAACTTACAAACGATTACATTGAATTGAATTGAATAAGCATCAATAGCAGCCGAGCAGAAGGCTCTCAAAAATTAACCAGACAGACACCGTTGCCTAATGATACCAGTACACTAAGGCTCGCCTTAGCGTACTTAGCTTACTTAAAATGGGTACTGAAATACTTTTTGTAAGTAACTGTCACACCCACCAGTTGATCCAAGTCTCTAAATTTTGACTCTTGGTCCCTATCGAAGTCCTTTGTCAGTGTTATCCGGTTTGTTGGTTTTTTGCGTCTACCATAGAAGTTAACACGTTTAGAAAGTGTTGTTTCACTCTTCTCTGATCCTGGTAGATATAATGATGGCACAGCGGAATCTCTCAGCTCTTTTCTTTTAAATGGCTTAGCAATGAAGTCGCTTTGTGAAAAATGTCTCCAACAGACACCAAAACTGTCGCAGGAAAACACCCCTGGCTTTCTCACTGCTTTAAGCCACTTGTCCCTAGTTGATGTGTCCTTGGGTATACAGTATACCGTAGCACTAGGCCCGGCCCTCACCCCACAATTAGGTACACAACAAACACGAGGCATTCGTTATTAATTTATATACTGTACTGTAGGTAGGACAAGGTGTGTTTTAATCTTAGCTATAGAGGTGTGGTATACAGTACTGTATGTTCTAATCTGATTTCGCACTGTCGTGTCGTTTAACCTTGTGAAATTGTATTGTACAACCAAGGCCTTCTAGAACTACAGTAATGCGTTATATCACAGTTACTATGGAATTACTTAGCCAAGTAGTGTTGACGATATAGCGATTTAGATAGTGATGCACGCAACAATTTAATCTCTGTTGCCATGGCAACGAGATCGATGACCACCTATTTTTTTTTCAAAATTTTTATTCATGCATCGAGTACAATAGATTAAAGCAATAAAAAGAATGACTCGTGAAATCGGACATCTATCTGGTTCCGTGTA
>JAUCBJ010006260.1:0-21987 GCA_032718475.1 Nemertoderma westbladi | reverse complement strand
ATTTTGAAAAAAAAATAGGTGGTCATCGATCTCGTTGCCATGGTAACAGAGATTAAATTGTTGCGTGCATCACTATCTAAATCGCTATATCGTCAACACTACTTGGCTAAGTAATTCCATAGTAACTGTGATACAACGCATTACTGTAGTTCTAGAAGGCCTTGGTTGTACAATACAATTTCACAAGGTTAAACGACACGACAGTGCGAAATCAGATTAGAACATACAGTACTGTATACCACACCTCTATAGCTAAGATTAAAACACACCTTGTCCTACCTACAGTACAGTATATAAATTAATAACGAATGCCTCGTGTTTGTTGTGTACCTAATTGTGGGGTGAGGGCCGGGCCTAGTGCTACGGTATACTGTATACCCAAGGACACATCAACTAGGGACAAGTGGCTTAAAGCAGTGAGAACGCCAGGGGTGTTTTCCTGCGACAGTTTTGGTGTCTGTTGGAGACATTTTTCACAAAGCGACTTCATTGCTAAGCCATTTAAAAGAAAAGAGCTGAGAGATTCCGCTGTGCCATCATTATATCTACCAGGATCAGAGAAGAGTGAAACAACACTTTCTAAACGTGTTAACTTCTATGGTAGACGCAAAAAACCAACAAACCGGATAACACTGACAAAGGACTTCGATAGGGACCAAGAGTCAAAATTTAGAGACTTGGATCAACTGGTGGGTGTGACAGTTACTTACAAAAAGTATTTCAGTACCCATTTTAAGTAAGCTAAGTACGCTAAGGCGAGCCTTAGTGTACTGGTATCATTAGGCAACGGTGTCTGTCCGGTTAATTTTTGAGAGCCTTCTGCTCGGCTGCTATTGATGCTTATTCAATTCAATTCAATGTAATCGTTTGTAAGTTGTACCATCTGTCTCGGATCAATGCACCAGTATGCCGCTAGGGGCGCTAACGATCTGAATGTTTTTCTTAATATGGAATTTGTACTTTTAATCAAGGCGTACTATATACAAGGCCATTCCATCGAGTTAACTGGGGGCGGTGATATCTATTAAATATTAATTATAGAAAAGTATTATATACTATTCTAGAACGTAAATAAAATAAAAAATACAATGTTCTAGAACATTTTTTTTAATTTTAAAATAGCTAGTAAATATAAAAAAATATCCAATTTGGTAGATAAATTTTCTAAAAAATAAATAATATAAATAAATAATTTTTTTTGTATTACTAGCTATTTTGAATTTGAAAAATAACTAGCTATATGTTCTAGAACATTATATTATTTGTATTATTTATGATCTAGAATAGTGTATAATCAAGGCGTACTATATACAAGCAATTTTAACAATTTTCATTTCAATTGGGGCAATTTTCAGAAAATGTGTGACGGATACTGCAAAAGTACCATGGAATTTTAAAAAATTTGGCATGCGTAGTATACTGCTTACTAGTAATCGTTCTTATTCTCCACGGTCTGTCTGCGGGGTGAGCCTGTCTGTCTGTCTACGCGTTTGAAACCTTGATAGAGTATATATAGAGTATATAGAATATAGACCAATATTTCTCATTTTGCAGACTTGGGATGCTCAAGCTATAAACAAATGGTTTAGAGAGGATGATGTGTTTAACAATCGGAATGCAAGCATATTTTGCTATGGCAAAGAAGGAGCTATGTGTATTTCGGAAACATTCCCAGAGGCACCTGAATGTAGCTACATAATCAATGTATCGCATGATGTCTTTGATGTTTACCGTAATGGGAGTACAATTCCATTATCAAATTTCAGTTTTTTGGATAGAAGGCTCTGCGGATTTGAAAAAGTCAAATGCAAGAGTGTGTTATACAGACTGATGAATGAAATAAAAAACTATCAAGATCCAAAGTATGATAACGAAATCATCCGCTTCCTTGTGAGAAACAAGCATTGCCGTCGGGTTTTACGTTTCGAACCTTCATTGATTAAGAAAGCACTTATGATTAGATATAGAAGTAAGGCAGCCTACGAGGAACTCTTGTCTGTCTTTCCTCAGTTCCCTAGTCTATCTGTTTTGGAGAAAATAACTAAAGGATCCATCGATTCATACAAACTTCTCCAGAAAATGAAGATGGACAAAAACGTTGTTGTGTATTTGGACGAAATTCACTTGCAGAAAGAGGCGGTTTTTGCACAAGGTGGTGTTACAGAATCGGATATAGGATCTTTGAATAGTTTTATGGTTAGAGGTCTGAGTCATGGGCAACCATTAGTAGTGAAATCTGTACCCACTGCAACCGCTATGACAGGACGGGAGATAATTAGTAACTTAGAAGAAGTTTGCAGCAACCTAAGATCAGTCCAAACATCGCCACGAGTGGTGACAAGTGATAATTCACCAACAAACGCTAATGCTATATTTAAGCATTTTGACAATTCAGAAATTTTACAAGGTATCATTCCGCTCTTCGATTATAACCATCTATTAAAGAATACCAGGAATAATTGGTTCAAACTAGGCATCTTTGTTTTACCACAGTTCAAGTGGCAGTTTAAGAATGATACGATTGAACTTTCACCAGGTAGTGAAGCAAAGGTTAGTGATGTGGCCGAAGTTTATTGTTTGGACACTTCTCATAATACTACCGCTCATTTACGACGAGCACCCAAGCTAACATTCTCGACATTACATGTCCAGAAGAAAAAACAAAACACTCAGCTTATGCTAAATCTTTACAGCGATTGTACAGAGAGTGCTCTGAGATATTATATTGACAGAAACAGTCCGACAGCAAATTTTGTGCGATTGATGAGGTTATTTTGGGCATTTATGAACACCAAAACTAGGAATCCGAAGACATCCACTATGTATACTGAGACACACCACAAAAACCAGATTGAGAGACGAAGTTTCTTGAAATACTTTGGCGATTGGGTGGAGGCATGGCGAGATTCGGGAAAGCCAGGTCTATCACCTCAAACCTTTAACGCCCTCCTATTGACTGTGCGCAATACAGAGAAAGTGTTTAAACTCGTGTTTGAGGAACTGGGATACAGCTTGTTTAACACTCATGTCCTTGGAGACGATGCATTGGAGTTACATTACTCTAAATATAGACAAATGTCTGGTGGCCGGTTTCTAATTGCTCTTCGAGACGCTCTAAACTCCAATAAAATTTTATCAATACGACTAATCATAGATGAAGACCTCGAAGTATCCGACTTTCTGTTGAAGAAAGATTTCCACAATGAAGCCGCGTTGTTATTCGATGAAGTGTCTGAATTTGTGGATGAAGATGAGTTTCGTTGTCTAACTGTCAATGAAGAATCTCTAGATATTGTTGAATACATCTCAGGATGGATTGTGAAAACAGTAGGGGTCAACTGCCTACACTGTAATTTAAACGGTACAAATGACATCATTAGCGATTCTAAAAGAAGTGGGTCTACATCTAATGAGTCATCTCGCCACTTTCTACATGATATAAATCGCGGTGGTTTAACCATTCCACATCAAAATCTTGTCAACTTCGTTTGTAATTGCCTCGGTAACCTAGAACTAGCATATAAATTCCTGCAAAAAAATATTAAAGATGACAAATTCATATCAGCCGAAGTTCTCTTTCAGTACCTACAAATGCTTCCAGTAGATTCTTTGCATACAAGATCAATAATTTGCGATATTCACTCCAGTCATTCCTCGAAATTTTTACGCAAAATTATCAACGTGTTTCTGAAGGCACAGAGAAATCACTTGGCTGAGCTAATAGCTGAGAAAGAAAGCTACAAGACTGGGTTGGACGGTTTTAAGGCGCCTCAGCGAAACAAGGGAAGGAAATTGATCTGAAGCGCCGGTTGGACGAATAAGAAAAATAATGCTGGGTTACAGAGCAGATCAGGCAACTTATTGATGAAACGGAAGCTATAGTGTATGTATATCGCTTTAAACCTTTGAACAAATTTGGAAGCAATATTTACTGTATTTTCACTCATCGTATTGAAATAAAGGCAAAAAATGAAAAATGTCTGTTGCCATGGCAACGAGATCGATGACCACCAATTTTTTTTTCAAAATTTTTATTCATGCATCGAGTACAATAGATTAAAGCAATAAAAAGAATGACTCGTGAAATCGGACATCTATCTGGTTCCGTGTATATTTAGTATTCCATGGGTGGCCGCTATTCCTATCTGCTACCCGAAGGTAGGGGTGGGCGCTATTCCTTCCTATCTGCTACCCGAGGGTAGGGGTGGCCGCTACTCCTATCTGCTACCCGAAGGTAGGGGTGGGCGCTAGTCCTATCTGCTACCCGAAGGTAGGGGTGGGCGCTACTCCTATCTGCTACCCGAAGGTTGGGGTGGGCGCTACTAATATCTGATACCCAAAGGTAGGGGTGGGCGCTACTCCTATCTGCTACACGAAGGTAGGGGTGGCCGCTACTCCTATCTGCTACACGAAGGTAGGGGCGGCCGCTACTCCTATCTGCTACCCGAAGGTAGGGGTGGGCGCTACTAATATCTGATACCCAAAGGTAGGGGTGGGCGCTACTCCTATCTGCTACCTGAAGGTAGGGGTGGGCGCTACTCCTATCTGTTACCCAAAGGTAGGGGTGGGCGCTACTAATATCTGATACCCAAAGGTAGGGGTGGGCGCTACTCCTATCTGCTACCTGAAGGTAGGGGTGGGCGCGACTCCTAATCTGCTACCCGAGGGTCGAGGGTAAGGGTAGGCGCTACTCCTATCTGCTACCCGGATGTAGGGGTGGGTGCTACTTCTATCTGCTACCCGAAGGTAGGGGTGTGCGCTACTCCTATCTGCTACCCGAGGGTGGAGGGTAGGGGTAGGCGCTACTCCTATCTGCTATCCGGAGGTAGGGGTGGGTGCTACTTCTATCTGCTACCCGGAGGTAGGGGTGGGTGCTACTCTTATCTGTTACCCGAAGGTATGTGTGGGCGCTACTAATCTCTGATACCCAAATGTAGGGGTGGGCGCTACTCCTATCTGCTATCCGGAGGTAGGGGTGGGTGCTACATCTATCTGCTACCCGGAGGTAGGGGTGGGTGCTACTCTTATCTGTTACCCGAAGGTATGTGTGGGCGCTACTAATCTCTGATACCCAAATGTAGGGGTGGGCGCTACTAATATCTGATACCCAAAGGTAGGGGTGGGTGCTACTTCTATATGCTACCCGAAGGTAGGGGTGTGCGCTACTCCTATCTGCTACCCGAGGGTGGAGGTTGGGGGTAGGCACTACTCCTATCTGCTACCCGGAGGTAAGGGTGGGTGCTACTCCTATCTGTTACCCGAAGGTAGGGGTGGGCGCTACTTCTATCTGCTACCCGAAGGTAGGGGTGGGCGCTACTCCTATCTGCTACACGAAGGTAGGGGTGGGCGCTACTAATCTCTGATACCCAAATGTAGGGGTGGGCGCTACTCCTATCTGCTACCTGAAGGTAGGGGTGGGTGCTACTTCTATCTGCTACCCGAAGGTAGGGGTGGGCCTTACACCTATCTGCTACACGAAGGTAGGGGTGGGCGCTACTAATATCTGATAACCAAAGGTGTGTGTGGGCTCTACTCCTATCTGCTACCCGGAGATAGGGGTGGGCGCTACTCTTATCTGCTACACGAAGGTAGGGGTGGGCGCTACTCCTATCTGCTACCCGAAGGTAGGGGTGGGCGCAATACCTATCTGCTACACGAAGGTAGGGGTGGGCGCTACTAATATCTGATACCCAAAGGTAGGGGTGGGCGCTACTCCTATCTGCTACCCGGAGGTAGTAGGGGTGGGTGCTACTTCTATCTGCTACCCGAAGGTAGGGGTGGGCGCTACTCCTATCTGCTACCCGAAGGTAGGGGTGGGCGCTACTCCTATCTGCTACCCAAAGGTAGGGGTGGACGCTACTTCTATCTGTTACCCGAAGGTAGGGGTGGACGCTACTCCTATCTGCTACCCGGAGGTAGTAGGGGTGGGCGCTACTCCTATCTGCTACCCGAAGATAGGGGTGGGCGCTACTCCTATCTGCCACCCGAAGGTAGGGGTGGGTGCTACTCCTATCTGTTACCCGAAGGTAGGGGTGGGTGCTACTTCTATCTGCTACCCGAAGGTAGGGGTGGGCGCTACTCCTATCTGCTACCTGAAGGTAGGGGTGGGCGCTACTCCTAATCTGCTACCCGAGGGTCGAGGGTAGGGGTAGGCGCTACTCCTATCTGCTACCCGGATGTAGGGGTGGGTGCTACTTCTATCTGCTACCCGAAGGTAGGGGTGTGCGCTACTCCTATCCGCTACCCGAGCGTGGAGGGTAGGGGTAGGCGCTACTCCTATCTGCTACCCGAAGGTATAGGTGTGGACGCTACTCCTATCTGCTACCCTAAGGAAGGGGTGGGCGCTACTCCTCTCTGCTACTCGAAGGTAGGGGTGGGCGCTACTCCTATCTGCTACCTGAAGGTAGGGGTGGGCGCTACTCCTAATCTGCTACCCGAGGGTGGAGGTTAGGGGTAGGCACTACTCCTATCTGCTACCCGGAGGTAGGGGTGGGTGCTACTTCTATCTGCTACCCGAAGGTAGGGGTGGGCGCTACTCCTATCTGCTACACGAAGGTAGGGGTGGGCGCTACTAATATCTGATACCCAAAGGTAGGGGTGGGCGCTACTCCTATCTGCTACCCGGAGGTAGTAGGGGTGGGTGCTACTTCTATCTGCTACCCGAAGGCAGGGGTGGGCGCTACTCCTATCTGCTACCCGAAGGTAGGGGTGGACGCTACTTCTATCTGCTACCCGAAGGTAGGGGTGGACGCTACTCCTATCTGCTACCCGGAGGTAGTAGGGGTGGGCGCTACTCCTATCTGCTACCCGAAGATAGGGGTGGGCGCTACTCCTATCTGCCACCCGAAGGTAGGGGTGGGTGCTACTCCTATCTGTTACCCGAAGGTAGGGGTGGGTGCTACTTCTATCTGCTACCCGAAGGTAGGGGTGGGCGCTACTCCTAAATGCTACCCGAAGATAGGGGTGGGCGCTACTCCTATCTGCTACCCGAAGGTAGGGGTGGGCGCTATTCCTATCTGCTACCCGAAGGTATGTGTGGGCGCTACTCCTATCTGCTACCCGGAGGTAGGGGTGGGCGCTACACCTATCTGCTACACGAAGGTAGGGGTGGGCGCTACTCCTATCTGCTACCCGGAGGTAGGTGTGGGCGCTACTCCTATCTGCTACCCGAAGGTAGGGGTGGGCGCTACTCCTATCTGTTGCCCGAAGGTAGTGGTGGGCGCTAAGGTAGGGGTGGGCGCTATTCCTATCTGCTACCCGAAGGTAGGGGTGGGCGCTATTCCTATCTGCTACCCGAAGGTATGTGTGGGCGCTACTCCTATCTGCTACCCGGAGGTAGGGGTGGGCGCTACACCTATCTGCTACCCGAAGGTAGGGGTGGGCGCTACTCCTATCTGTTGCCCGAAGGTAGTGGTGGGCGCTACTCCTATCTGCTACCCGGAGGTAGGTGTGGGCGCTACTCCTATCTGCTACCTGAAGGTAGGGGTGGGCGCTACTCCTATCTGTTACCCGAAGGTAGGGGTGGGCGCTACTCCTAAATGCTACCCGAAGATAGGGGTGGGCGCTACTCCTATCTGCTACCCGAAGGTAGGGGTGGGCGCTATTCCTATCTGCTACCCGAAGGTATGTGTGGGCGCTACTCCTATCTGCTACCCGGAGGTAGGGGTGGGCGCTACACCTATCTGCTACACGAAGGTAGGGGTGGGCGCTACTCCTATCTGCTACCCGGAGGTAGGTGTGGGCGCTACTCCTATCTGCTACCCGAAGGTAGGGGTGGGCGCTACTCCTATCTGTTGCCCGAAGGTAGTGGTGGGCGCTAAGGTAGGGGTGGGCGCTATTCCTATCTGCTACCCAAAGGTAGGGGTGGGCGCTATTCCTATCTGCTACCCGAAGGTATGTGTTGGCGCTACTCCTATCTGCTACCCGGAGGTAGGGGTGGGCGCTACACCTATCTGCTACCCGAAGGTAGGGGTGGGCGCTACTCCTATCTGTTGCCCGAAGGTAGTGGTGGGCGCTACTCCTATCTGCTACCCGGAGGTAGGTGTGGGCGCTACTCCTATCTGCTACCTGAAGGTAGGGGTGGGCGCTACTCCTATCTGTTACCCGAAGGTAGGGGTGGGCGCTACTCCTATCTGTTGCCCGAAGGTAGGGGTGGGCGCTACTCCTATCTGTTGCCCGAAGGTAGTGGTGGGCGCTACTCCTATCTGCTACCCGGATGTAGGGGTGGATGCTACTTCTATCTGCTACCCGAAGGTAGGGGTGGGCGCTACTCCTATCTGTTACCCGAAGGTAGGGGTGGGTGCTACTTCTATCTGCTACCCGAAGGTAGGGGTGGCTGCTACTCCTATCTGCTACCCAAAGGTAGGGGTGGGCGCTACTCCTATCTGCTACCCAGAGGTAGTAGGGGTGGGCGCTACTCCTATCTGCTACCTGAAGGTAGGGGTGGGCGCTACTCCTATCTGTTACCCGAAGGTAGGGGTGGGCGCTACTCCTATCTGCTACTCGAAGGTAGGGGTGGGCGCTACTCCTATCTGTTACCCGAAGGTAGGGGTGGGCGCTACTCCTATCTGCTACCTGAAGGTAGGGGTGGGCGCTACTCCTATCTGCTACTCGAAGGTAGGGGTGGGTGCTACTCCTATCTGCTACCTGAAGGTAGGGGTGGGCGCTACTCCTATCTGCTACTCGAAGGTAGGGGTGGGTGCTACTCCTATCTGCTACCTGAAGGTAGGGGTGGGCGCTATTCCTATCTGCTACCCGAGGGTAGGGGTGGGCGCTACTCCTATCTGCCACCCGAAGGTATGGGTGGGCGCTACTCCTATCTGCTAGCCGAGGGTAGGGGTGGGCGCTACTCCTATCTGCTACCCGAGGGTAGGGGTGGGCGCTACTCCTATCTGCTACCCGGAGGTAGTAGGGGTGGGCGCTACTCCTATCTGCTACCCGAGGGTAGGGGTGGGCGCTACTCCTATCTGCTACCCGGAGGTAGTAGGGGTGGGCGCTACTCCTATCCCAAGTTTTGCTGCCAGTAATTTAATCTGGTCCTAATTTTATCGATGAAGCCCCCCCCCCCCCCCCCCCCTCATATCAGTAAAATTTACAGGGTGTGCGTTAGGACCTCCAAGCCATTCATATTTGCAATAAGTTTATAATAGTGAATAATATGTAAATAATATGAACCTTCACAGTCTGTGCTGAAGATTATAAAAACTTTTAAAAAACTAAAAACTTATTTTTTATGTATCTTTCAATATCTGTTAAAGTTAATTAAAGTACATCCTCAAAAATCTGCAATTACGCCTACTGCTACTATAGGTGAAAATGCCAGGAAAATATTTTAACATTAGCGTTAACAATGGCCTCCCACTAAATTATGGCTGTATGTGACTCCCACAATCTATATCCAGCTTAACAGATAACTATCAGCCAGCAAACGGGTAACTAACCATCATCATATGATATTGTTTCGTTCCCGGCTAACATTGTGTACTGAGACGATGTCCCCAACACATCGGTTCCATCGGTCTCTGTGTGAGCGTCCCCGCATTGATCAGCAACGTCGGAGTGGTCAGTTAAGTGACCATAACTGGAGAATTCCGATGTGTCGATTACTTCAATGTCACTATCGTCACTAAACTCAACCACAAGATTAACAACGCCTTCCATTTCGTTGGGAGGTTCAGCTTCCATCGCGGTATCATTAACCAGTTCATCGGACTCTTCATTGTGATTGTCTATGCCATCAGTTGGATCTGCTCTACGATACGATGCCTGTCCAGTTGTTGGGGCCACAATAACAGAATCATCCTAGTATCATAAATTATTGATGTATTAGGGCAAGTAAATCGATTTTCGCACGTATAGTGGGAGTGCTACGGTTTACGGTAATGTTAAATACGAGGAATTTTAAAAATACATTTTACTGTCTTGAATTCCTATTGACAGCTGGGTTGGGGTTACGAACCTCCCCTCCCTCCGTACTATCCACTATTACCTACTGCTGGGTTACTAACCTCCCTATTATCCACTACCAATCCATCGCGATTTAATATAGTCCAGTCCATGGTTGCAATTTAGGGATAAATGGTAACTTTTTCAACCAGATAGTCCCATACCACATGCGGATACGCACATGGGAAGTCGGAGGGGCCAGAAACTCAGATGATTATATTAGCATACAGAGATTAGATTAGAACCAAATAAACTCTCTTGCATTCTTGCACTAGGCCTACCTCAATTTATTGTTTATCAGACTAAATTCTTGATGTAATAAACATAATATAATAAACGTAATGTCTATCTGTCTGTCTGCCTCCCTATATTGAGTATCGAGTCTGTCTGTCTGCCTCCCTATATTGAGTATCGAGTCTATCTATCTGCCTCCCTATATTAAGTATCGAGTCTGTCTGTCTGCCTCCCTATATGTATCGAGTCTGTCTGTCTGCTTCCCTATATTGAGTATCGAGTCTGTCTATCTGCCTCCCTATATTGAGTATCGAGTCTGTCTGTCTGCCTCCCTATATTAAGTATGGAGTCTGTCTGTCTGCCTCCCTATATTGAGTATCGAGTATGCACTTTCGAATGGTCAATGTTATGAAACGTGTTAGTTGTGTTACCTTACCATAGCAACTAGTTGTTATGATGGGTGACATTGTATATAAGAAGAATGCACCTACCCTACCCGCAATATATGCTATATCGACAGGTTTCCTGGTTTCCTTCTCTAATTAAAATTACATCCAAAATATTAAATTTTTTTACAGTTATAAATAGGGTTCAACAAAAGGCACTTTATGGGGCCGAAACCGAAGCAGGGCAAACTTCGGGCCGAACCGAACCGAAGCTTCTGTTGAGCTCTAGTTATAAATTTTAAACTACTGCATTTAACACTCTATTAACACTCAGACCATGGTAAAATAAACATTAATGCGATAAATATAATAAATTATGCATGCACTAAATTAGAAGTAATTTTAAAAGGGGAGAAGACCGTCCAGGCTTTAACTGCACTTATGGGGGGGCCATACACTAAAAATCCAGAATGATGAAACTTTATTAATATAAAATAAGGTATGAACAATAATTATCGAGAGCTAATCTATACCTATAAAAATCAAATTCTCTCTCTCTCTCTCTCTGTGTTCGAACTCCTCCAAAACGGGCAGAGGGATTGCGCTGGAACTTGGCATGTGTGTATAACATTAACCAGCGGTCGTTATAGGCCACTTTTCGAAAAGTTTAATTTACGTTCGGTAGCGGTACTGGGTACCGGTACGTCAGTAGGCCTATACCGGTACCAGTACACCAGTAGGCCTATGCCGGTAGCGGGAAATACCGGGTAACATGCCTCGGGTATAGCCTGCTAGTACACTATAAAGCAAGGAACATTGATTATATCTATTTACAAAAAAATATTAAAACGAATAAAAACTAATGAATCAGTAGTGAAGCAGAATCCGTACTAAAAACCAATTAATTACTATGACGAATCTGAATTAAAAAGAAATAAATAATAATTAATTAAAAAATAGATAAAAAAGGATCACGCCAAGTTTCTATCAAATTTGCAAAAACGCAGCAAATCAACATCGAGTAATTTACGTGGAAAGGAGAGTAAGTTCTCTGAATCTACTACTGTGGTGTCTAATGCATTCCATATTGAAATCGCGCGATTGTCAAAAGAAAATTTCGAAATCTACTGTAGTTAACCAATAGCTTGTGGTTGTGTCCTCTCAATCCTCTACGCACTGGATAAGAGAAAAAATCATCAAAGGCTAAATCTATCCGACCGTGTAAAATTGTAAAAACCATTTTTTGATCAGAAATTATATGGCTACAGTTTGGTTGTAACTTAAAATGCTCCAATCGTTCGTAATAACTAGTCCTACCTAGATTGCACCGAAGATAAAGACGTCTCGTATAATAACGTTGCACACCTTCAATGAGGTCGATACTACCCATCGTGAACGGCGACCAAATATGAGTACAATACTCTTCTAGCAAAGGCCTAACATATGCCCTGTAGGATAAAAGCAATGCCTTTTTCGTTGTTCGAATAGAAACAGCGAAAAATCATGTTAGAGATTTTATAAGCACGACAATATTTATCGAAATTAAGGTTGTCGCACACAGTAATACCTAAATCTGATGAGAATGAGAATGAACAATGAATGATGAGAAAGAACAATGAGAAACTGATTTAATCGGCTTATCATTGAGTGCATAAGTTAACAAAGGATTTGTAATACCAATGTGTATAACTGAGCACTTATGGGCAGCCACTCCTAACTGCCAACTGATAGCCCAGTTACCTAACGTGTTAAGCGATTGTGAAATATGATTAGCCTTACTGCAATTAGCGACAACTGGAGAATATAGTTTAACGTCATCAGCGAATAGTTTAACTGTAACAGAGTCTAATAGCACCGGAAGGTCGTTTATAAAAATCAGAAACAGGACAGGTCCCATAACACTACCTTGGGGAGTGCCTGAAGTAACCTTGCAAATTTTAGAAAAACAATTAACAACCACCATTCGTTGAGTTCTGTTAGCCAAAAAAGCACCAATCCAACCTACTAAATTGCCGCAGATACCATATGAAGACAGTTTTGCCAATCTGCCAATAGCTTAGAGTGCACCACCGAATCAAAAGCTTTTGCAAAATCAATATACCGGTACACAATATCAATATTCTTACTTGTCCGATTAAGCAACAAAACTTCAGATACCGTTTTCTTTTGCAGTCTGTGTGTACTGTAGTTGTCCTGTCTGCCTGTAGTCAGTCTGTCAGTAGTAGACTAGAGGACTCGTACAGTAGGTTACAGGTCAAAACGTACCTTAGTTAAAACGTTCCCGATCAATAACGTACCCATATTTCGGGTAGGTTTTAACTTAGGGACCCACAAGACATTATAGTCATCCTAACAAAACTTCCTACAACCAATCAATAGCGTTAGTTCCGGAGATTTAAAGGGAAATGAGCAGGTTACAGTAACGAATTAATGTAACCAAAACAATAGGCCTAAACAAGAGACAATACTGCAATAGCACAGGATACAGTTTATTTTTTCTACCGGTATTTATTTTTGTACTACCAAAACCGCAAAACGTACCCCGTGCATCATTGTTAAAACGTACCCAGTATTCGGGTACGTTTTTGTTCGGCTAAGTTTTAACCAGGGTACGTTTCCACTTGTTCTAGTACAGTACTGTATGACTGTAGTACTGCAGTCAGGTAGTGAGTACAGAGTAGTCGACTCGAGGGAGGGGGGTTGAGGCTAAAGCAGATAAGCCGCCCATTACACTATTGCTGTATTCCTGTATTGCACTGGCCACTGCCGGATACATGACCGAACGTAATCAGGATCGAATGTAACATAGTTATTACATATCGAACGTAACACATTTATACAATTATGTTACATTCAGACATTGGATCCTATAATTATGTTACATTACATTCGATCTACAAATTACTAAGCCCTGAAGCCCGAATGTAACTTTGCCATTTAAGTTTTTAAACTTTGCGTGTTGGGGGAACCAAAACAATAAACGAAAGTTAACACATGTTGCAAGATTATGCAGGTTAGGCCTACTTAATCGGGTCCTGGGTCTCTGTTTTGTACTCACCAAACTGTTTCTACGGTTTCTATTTTCTGTTTCTATTTCATCGGTTAACTCCTGAAATCAAAACAAAACTGAAATAAATATATGTTACATCATACATTCGGGCTTAGTATTTTGTAGATCAAATGCTGAAATGTAACATACAGACATAGTTATAGGATCCAATGTAACATAGTTGCGGTTACGTTCGATTCGTAAAAACTATGTTACATTCGATCCTGACAGCCTGATTACGTTCGGTCTGTCACCTTCTGGCTACAGGGCTACTGGGCTACCAGGGGCAGGGGCCATCCTGCAGTCCTGCCTGCCTGTAACGCTGCAGCCTGCAGGGCAGGCCACAGATTACAGGATTTGGCCCACTACCCACTACTGCACTAACGGTACGCGGTACATAAAGTTCTGCGAACGATTATTACGGTACCGTCTGACCGTACCGGTACTGCGGTAGTCCTAGCTGCAGAGCTGGGTATGTTAGGCAGGAGCCCAGAGCCTACGTGCTGACGAACCTCTCTACTGCTCTATGCTGCTATGTGTACACTGCTGTACTGTCAGACTGTAGTACAGTAGTAAGTCAGTAAGTTCTGAAGTTATTTGTAAACAAAGTCACAGCTGGTCTCCTAGCAGTCAGGAATTATGTAACTATGTTTTAATCAGCTGGTACCTTACTAGTCATCACTAAGGCTAAGTTTATTTACAGTTTAAATAGAATAGGGTTTCATACCCAGAAGTATAATAAAAACGCAAATAAAAACGTCTCAATTCCAATATCAAATGATAGTTACGGTTGCGGTACCGGTACTGTAGAATGTTAGAAGGTTTCATGTAGGATTATTGATTGCATCATCCTTTACGTTTACATTGGTTATCAATTGAGTGGATGGCATCGGCAGTTAGTGGAGTTGTGGGGGATTGGATTGTTGTGTTATACACAATAATGGTGAAAACTACGGAGCTGTTCACATATTACGTAACGCTCTAACGCTCGAAAATAATACAAATATATCAGAAAATACAATTTTGCAATTTACTAAAAGTTTCAACGGCCATGTGAAGAATACCAGGATTTCACTTTTCGGTCGACTTTTTAATGGAATTTTATATATGAAGATTTTTAATTTTTTTTTAATTTATCTTAATTAAGTGTTTTATAGCGCTTATTTCTGTCTTATAACATGTATATAGTAATTCGTTTATTGTTTTGGTTAGATTCAGCCCTTCTGTAACCTGTGTTTTTGGTGAAAACCTGTTATTCTACACATGGGGGTAATTGCAAAGTGAAATATAACGGCAGAAAGTCTGGTATTCTTCACATGGGCTAGTTTCAATACGAATTAATAGGAATTAATTATTAAATAACTACAGTATTAATAATTATTTTATTATTTTATCTAAAATAAAGTAGTACTTAGCCTTCTAAAATTGTTTTAGACTGTAGACTTATTGTAGCTATACATTATGTCTTATACATAAACTAGCTTTACGTTACTATATTAAGGGGTTGAACAAAAATGTTACTATACTGTATGTGTTGCGGTACAATGGGAGGGGGTGATAAATTGGCTTTTGGCATTAGGCCTACGTAATCTGTGATTAGCCCCTATATTGCCAAAGGCGCCGGCTCGACAATAAGATACATATACTGTAGTCAGCAGACAAAGCAAAAAATATAGCATTACACATTGGTGATGCACATAAATTTGAATCAATTTTGTTAAAATATCTTGCGAACCTTTTCTACTTCGTTGATCTTTCAAGACAAAATTGTAATAAAATTTTAAGAAATTACACGAAAAATATTTTATTGATCTTTTTTCACCTGGAAAAATGTAAATTGAAATCTTATGGATTTACTCTTTTCCCTAGGAACAGGGAAAAAGGGCTCCTTTTAACTATTTTGGCGGATTGCGGTCATCCGGACATACAGTAGGGCCTACATCTACCCCGACATCTTACTGTAGGTAGGCCTACATGCACATGGAGATAACCAAGGTGCGGAAAAAAATTACCAAGCTCTGATGATGTTTTATTAAATACCATTTTCTGTATGCATAAGATGTACAGTAACTTGAATATGGCGTCTCTTTAGGGTCAATATTCAGTGTTTTAATATTTTTTATTCAGTATAAATTTACATTCAGTAATAATTAATATCTTTCAGTGTTCTACAATATCTTTTAGTAATTAATAAATTATCGTTCAGTAATACTGAATTATCTTTCACTATTTACTGAATTATCTTTCAGTATTTACTGAATTATCTTTCAGTATTTACTGAATTATCTTTCAGTATTTACTGAATTATCTTCAGTATTTACTGAATTATCTTTCAGTATTTACTGAATTATCTTTCAGTACTTACTGAATTATCTTTCAGTATTTACTGGATTATCTTTCAGTATTTACTGAATTATCTTTCAGTATTTACTGAATTATCTTTCAGTATTTACTGGATTATCTTTCAGTAATACTTAATTATCTTTCAGTAACGTATTTATCTTTCAGTGATTATCTTTCAGTAATACTTAATTATCTTTCAGTAACGTATTTATCTTTCAGTGATTATCTTTCAGTATTTACTGAATTATCTTTCAGTATTTACTGAATTATCTTTCAGTATTTACTGAATTATCTTTCAGTATTTACTGAATTATCTTTCAGTATTTACTGAATTATCTTTCAGTATTTACTGAATTATCTTTCAGTATTTACTGAATTATCTTTCAGTATTTACTGGATTATCTTTCAGTAATACTTAATTATCTTTCAGTAACGTATTTATCTTTCAGTGATTATCTTTCAGTAATACTTAATTATTAATACTTTAACCCCTTCACGCGTGAGGGGCGATAAGGGAGGAGAAAATCGTAAAATTGCAGAATATATGATCAGTTCTCGCGGAGCCGGACGTGGAAGTTATATTGCAGGCAAAAGCGTGCATAATCAACGCATCAAGTCGTCTTCGATATCCGGATGACCTGCTGAATGATGATACAGACTGTTCGCGGTATTTCAACTTTCCATAACGCGAGTTGAATATTTTTGTATTTTATTAAAATTGATTATTCCGATATTACTACTGGGTGCGGGACCATGGGTTTTGGGCACATTCAATAAACTGGGGGCGATTTATGGGCGAACTCTGGGGCAACTTACAGGGTACGGGAATAATTTCATAGTTATAAGGGCCAGGGGGGGATGGAAAATGCAAGCAGTATTCAGGTTAGCCTGAGTACTATTAGGCCCTGGCCAACTTCCTGCTGCCTGTAGGGGTGGATTTGGTAATGCGCCAGGCCTAAAGGACAAGGACTGCCCTTAGCGGTCCCTGGCCAACAGCAGCCATTACGAGACTGAAAAGAACTCGGACACAAGCTGACTGCTTGTGTCAGGGATTTGCGACGGGAAACGACAGCCCCTTAGTAGCCAAGCCGTTCTGGTTCTCGATGATCGAACCCTTCGGGGTTCGTGAGGGGTGGAGCGGACACGTGAACGGGTGGCCGACTAACGACTGCCCCCTGAGCTAAGCCGTACTGGTTCTCGATGACCGATCCCTTCGGGGTTCGCGAGGGGTGGGACGGACATGCGAAAGGGCTGGCCGCAGGACGGGTTCGACGAGGACTGCCCTTCGCGGTCTCTGGTCAACGGCAGCTATTACGAGACTGAAAAGAACTCGGAACGCTGACTGCTTGTACCGGGATCTGCGACGGGAACCGACGACAGACCCCTTAGCCAAGCCGTACTGGTTCTCGATGATCGTTCCCTTCGGGGTTCGTGAGGGGTGGAACGGACACGCGACGGGGTCGAAAGACAAAGGACTAGACTCTACTGGCCTACCGACTGTTCGGAACAGTTTCTCGGCTGCCGAAGCGACTACGAGCCTGAAAGGGACTCGGAAAGCCTAGGTGGTTGGGTTTCTGCGATGAACCGACGGACCCCTAGCCAAGCCGTTCTGGTTCTCAATGATCGAACCCTTCGGGGTTCGTGAGGGGTGGAACGGACACGCGAACGGGTCCACCGACACGACAGACTCCTAGCCAAGCCGTACTGGTTCTCGACAATATTGTTGACCAGGTTCAACAGAGTTCAGTTACATTAAAGAGTATATCCAACTAATGCAGCTTTTTCTCAACCGCAACCCTGCATCTCAGAAATCATTCCTTCTCCAAAATCAATATCCGGTGACTGGCCGGGGCTCAGTGGTCTGTAAAGTCACGTCTCCAGCATCGGCGTTTTTCCCCCCTGGTGTTGGGATAACGGCAACACAGACTTACTTTAATGAGTTATATGGCATAGATTGGCAGGGGCCTATTGTAGAGGAGAATGAGTCAGTCGTAGAAGTATTCGATATTACGCTGCAAGAATCACCCGATCTAATATTACAGCAGCTTTCGGAAGTACAGTAGTACCTGATCCTACTGTGTTTAGTGATAATTTTGGCATAGAGTTATATTTGCAGTGTAGAAACTTGTTGCATATGATTTGTGATTCTCACCATTAATATTATGTTATTAAAAACATTTAACTTTAAAATATACTTTACTGCAACGTTATGGCTGTATTTGCATTTGTGGGGCGAGCCACGAAGTTAGGAGCTTTAGCATGCAGAGCCATTATTTCAACCGTGTGTCTGTCTGTCGGTCGGTAGGTCTCTCGTTCGTAGAATAGAATAAAAGTGATCGGTGAACGCAAAACACAAAACACCGGAGGGATCGAAAATATGTGCTTAAAGATATGGCCTTAAATAAATCATTTATAATTTATTTATATATATATAAAAAAATATAGTGCATTATTATATAACTATATTATAATATATTAGCACTATATTATAATATAGTGCTTTATTTGTAGTGCATTAATTCTAGAATATCGTTTATTTGAAAAAGATAGAGAGAACTATCGAAAGCTAATAATAATAAAAAAATAAATTTTTAGTGATTGATCATATAAGTTGTCACTTTTTGAAATCTTAAAATATTATTATACTAAAACAACTTGATCTCACACCCTACAGTCATATTCCCTAACTTTCTTTACTTAATTTAAACTTATATAAAAAAAATATATATATATAAATAATTTATTATATATTATTTGTAGGTCTATAAAATGTAAACGCCGACAGACGGTCACAGTCTGACCCACAATATTTATAATAAAGCGAACTTAAAGAAAACACAACAAACACACAGCAACAAACTATCAACACTGGGTTAAAAGTACCGGTATTAAACGTGACACAAATACTATACAGTTAATATCGAAAGGTACTGAATATGAACGACTAAGTTACTAAGTTACAGTATATGATTATAATATTATATTGTTCCAAATGCCAAGCCTGAACAGAAAACTGTCTTAATAATCAGTTTGTTACAATCTTGTTGGTTAGAAACATGCCGAGGAACTAGCATTTGCATAGCGCATGTCGAATAAATAATTAGACATTTACAATTAGCATCTTCACAGTCTTTGAACACAATATTCATCCCTGGTATAGTAAGAGGATGCTCCGACCCAAATAACCAGCGCTTCAGCAACTTCTCTGAAAGAACCAATTCGCCTTCTTCTACTACCACACTCACTTCACCCTTATCGTGAATTATATCTGTAAAAGCCTTTGCTGAATTGCCCCGTTATTTTTATTATCTTTTACATTAAAATACTCTGTAGTTGATTTAATAAGTGTAAGAGACCGTATTATTGCTGTATCGGTGTTTTTAGAGGATCTAAGACCTATTTCCTCCGTATGTGTACTGTGAAAGGCATATTTTATGATTCTATGGCAATTCGTGACGCAAAGGGGTGATAGCTACTCTTGAACAGTAGTTACTATGACTACGGTTAACAGCTGACATTCATACGTGTTGATTTCCTTTGTTCTACGGCGTCTCTCAGTTCAGTCAGCCAATTAGAGCGTTTTTGTGGCTCCTTGTACAGAAAATTTCCGAGAAATGACGCAATGCCTATGTGCAGTGTTTACATTCAGTCCTGAGCCTAAGAAAGAACGGCTTGGAAGTATTTTGTGCCTTACTGTTTTTAGTCTTACACTAGTAGGTTTAATTATAAAGGGCATATATCCTTTAACTGACATATGGGCATACCTAAAGACTACTGCTGACGGATCATACATCCTGACTGCTGAAACATTGCAAACTCGTAACAATCAGTGTTCAGTTGTTGTTTTATACTGCTATTTACCGTCAGTTCTTCATAATATGGTTGATGAATTATTATATTTGGAATAACGATAAACAACCCCGAAACCCAATATTCTTGATATACCGAAGGTAAGAGAGAAGGGTTACAGATAAACGATTGTGACTTATGTTAAAGTGGTTTGAAGTGAATCTAATGTTATTTGATAGACCCTACATGAGTCAGTCTGTGTTCCTTTTATATGTGACTAAAATCAGTGAAGATTGGCAGATTAGTGTGCAGTATTGTGCAGCATTGTGTATGAGTGAGTCTGTTAAAGAAGCAATTCCTAAAGAATGCGCCATATATGTGAATTATAATTAAGCCATATCGTTGTGAGTAGTTTAAGTCATAACTCTGTTTATATAGATAAAGCGCCACGTCCTAAAGGAACTGTTAATATTACCGAAGGTGAATAATATTGTCAGAGATTATATAATACTGTCAGTCGAATAATACATTAGGCTTACATAGCAATAAAATTAAACCGTCGAACCCAATCTCCCGGGAATATCCAGCAGGTGAATGGTCGCGCACGGATTGGTTTCGACTAGTGTAGTGAATCAAATACTTGTCAAAGACTAAAAACTGATTTAATATCTAGAAGACATCTTAATTTGGTGGGTTAAACTGCCAAAGGTCTGAAAGCGCGAACATTAAAGGATATAGCTTCTTTATTGCAGTAAGCAATAAAGTCGAAAGTACCGGTCGACCGGTAACCAGTAGGCCTGACTGCCTGATCATCCGGACCGGTACCTACAGCAGTATTATTCGATTTTGATTATTATATACCAGTAGGCCTTAATAATTAATCAGGGACTGCAGCCCTGGTTTTTTATTGAGATTTTTACTTATTTCTGTCAAGTTTTATTTGTTTGTAGGCCAGTATTGAACAGAAGGCGTGTAAACCTGATCAGATTGTACAGACAATTTGTAGGCTGAGCTGTTGTCTGGCTGTTATTAAGTCTGAACGGATTACAGTGTGTGTAGAGCACTTGTCCGATTAAGTACGGTTAGGAAGTAGGGGCAGCCAATGCGGTAAGGTAAACCCCCAACTAAAGAATAAGTCGCACTACTGGGTTAGAGCGCATACTCCCTAATCATTTCGGAGTCTGCATGTCCTGTGGTTTATTTAGGCTTGAGAGTAGTCTGCCATCGTTTAGTCTGTACTTTGTTTGTGTAAGTCTGTACGGGTAGCGTATAATTTTATTTAAATAATTTGTAGGCTGGATAGTTGTCTGGCTGTTATTAAGTCTGAACGGATTGCCGCGTGTGTAGATCATCTGTCCGATTAAGTACGATTAGGCAGTAGGGGCAGCGAACGCTGTAAGGTAAACCCCCGACTAAAGAATAAGTCGCACTACTGGGTTAGAGCGCATACTCCCTAATCATTTCGGAGTCTGCATATACCGTAGTTTGTTTAGGCTTGATAGTAGTCTGTCAGTGTTCGGTCTGTATTTTGTTTGAGTAGTTTGTACGCGTAGCGTAATATTTATTATTCAGAGTTTATGCGATTATTCGCAACATTCAAGTCCCCAAGTTTGTTCCTACAGTAATTGTGTTTGTTATACATACCGCTATAGTTAAATTAACCCCGGTACTACACGGGCTGCTCGGCGTAGGTAAAGACTGGTGATTTTGTGCATCGGTCACTCCAGCAGATGCCGTGGTTCTTTTAGCTGTTCAAGTATATTTAACTACTGATTATCTGTTGTACAAGTACTCGTACCTAATTTAGGGTTTAGTGTACAGTGCTTTCCGAAAGTAAGTGTAGGCATTATATTTGTGTTGTAAAGTGGTTGATAGGCACATTCGATTAGCTCTATTAACTTCTAGGTAGGAACACTCCGTGATACATAACGTAGAACCTATAGCGATACGGCTATAGGTCGTCAGGCGGTGGTATTTTCCTATCTAGACAACGCAGTGTATTTACTACTACTTATTATTTCAAATACCGTAGTACCCTGTCCGTTGTAATAACCGGTTTTCTAACCCTTTGTTAGGCTGGTTTGTAGACTTCTTGTAAAATTACCCTGAAATTCGTATTTTGTGTTTTTGTAAATTTTTGTGTTTATTTAGAGATTGTAATCTCACCCGAATTGTACGTAATTTGTAGTATTAAGTAACTTAGGTAAATTAGAATTATTTGTTTTAGTGTCCTATACGTAA
>JAUCBJ010006259.1:0-28631 GCA_032718475.1 Nemertoderma westbladi | reverse complement strand
CTGTAATTTCTCGAAACCAGGATTCACAATAAAGACCAACCCACAGTTAAAGTAAGCCATAATGATATGGTTCCCTAATTTTAAGCTCGCTTACTTCGTGGCTGAATGAGTTCATCCCGTTGTAGTCTTACGGTTAATTTTAATTACAGAATAACAGAGTATACACGCAGATTCTTCGGATTGTACAGTAATAAAGGCGTCATTTATGGCGGCGTAGTACAGTACGTGTATGTGAATACTGTAAGGTGGCCTTGCCAACTACACTACGTGGATCATCATTGAACAAGGTTAATCTAAATTTTAAAATAAGAATTAACTTGTCTAATTTTTTACTGAAGAAAGTAAAGTTTTCTACATTTATCCTTTAAAAATCCAACCCCTACAGTACTGTACACATCAAGTTAGCAACTTTTTTTTATCACATTAATATTACGACGTCACTTTAAATCCTTTCATTTCTGTAGGCCCTACACCATAATCGAGTTCTGATCTTAGATAAAAGGCTCGACTTAATTAAAATAACTTACGATCTATTTGATCTCTGTACATTAGCAGTGTTATCACAGATTTGTGATCAATAAGGATAAGGGATGTGCAAACATATCGCTTTCATTCGAAAGATAACTTAAACTTGTTAATGGGAAGATCTCGCTACATGGTACAGTAGGTATTAGACACAAGTTACTGTAATCATAACAGTTTCTAAAAATCTTTGTATCAGAGGCAAAGTTACTCAAGCTCTGATCATTGCAAACTTCATGTTTCGTTTGCCTTGCCCTGTTTCCCAATATGATTTCCTTATCCATACTGTAGCATGTAGGATATACAGTAATCCATTCTATCCTTTATATTAGGCCTACTAATGTTTCTAAAGTACTGCAGCTCAAGCGAGTTCGGTCAGTGAAAAATAAGTTCGACCAGGTATCCCGATTCTCCATGGTTGTCCGGTACCCCTTTCTACTTGTCTACTTTTTACTTGTGTAAGCCGGTCGTCCATGGGAACGTCATCTTCTTGTGTGGGTTGTCAGGGGAGTATATTTGGTATGGCCTCGATTTTACAGTACTTCTTCAGTCAGCGTCAGAGTCAGATTCGTATCAGCTTTCACTTATCAAAGCCAAAATTCTAAAATCCGTTTCTGAGGATTTCGTTTTTAAAAATCTACTTAGCCTCCTCTACACTTAAAAGTCTACTCAGATTATACTGTAATAGGCTAGCTACTGTACGTGCCAAGTTTGAGCTTAATCTGATTCTAAATAAGAAAGTTGGATAAGTGTTCGCCTTCAGACATTTCGCCTTCTACAGTGGCAGACTTGGAAACAGCAGACGCTTACGTCTCTGTAGAGATTCAGAGAGTTTATTATGTAGGCCTACCTGACAATTTTCAGCTTAAATTGATTGTAAATAACAATTTTAAGAAGTTGATCCACACTTTAAGACATTTCGCCATCTAGCCGCAGACTAGGTACTGCAGACGGATCTGATTATTACGTAGAAACGAAATCGGGGGAGATCTTTCTAACACTACACGCATTACTGTACGTACAGGCTACTGTATATAGATACTGTATCTATAGAATAGTAGGTCATCGCCAACACAGCACCTAGGCACCTTGCAACAAGTATATACGTAGTTTCATTAAAAAAAATGGAATGGAAAACTGTTATACTGTAACTGTTAAAACTCTAAAAACATAAGTGTAATATTATATCATGGTGGGAATTCTAAATTTTTTTAATAGGAATTCAATTAATACTCAATTAAAGTAGAAATAGTTGGGATAAAATATTAAACTGTTTCATCCAGTTGCGGTCTGTTACGAGACGTTTCGTGTTTGAGGTTCCAGTACTGGTACCGTCCGAGCTAGTATTAGCTAGTATTTACTTTTTAGTGATATTAATATTGATAATAACTGAATTTGTTTGCTGGGTTGTTCAGGCAGGTACAGTCACATTGTAAAGCAATTAATTATCTAGAGTGTACACCTGTAATGTTCACTTCTAAAACATACTGCATAGGCATAATGTGCTATATAATAACTCTTTGTTAACACTATCGGCATTAAGTAATATTAATGATGAAGTTTTGGAATTTACATTTTATTATATTTTGTGTTTTATTCTATTTATACACTACATTAGTAGCATTAGTCAGCATTATTATAATATTATTTGGTTCATAATTATCATTTTAAAGAGACTGTTTTTCCTCACAAATCGTTCTGTTCTAGTCAATTGGTTTGAAGTCACATAACATAACTAATGTAAAATACACTACGCACGACAGTTGCACTTAGATCTGATTTTTTCGGATAGGGGGGACTCTGGACGCAATAAAATTCATTACTTTGCAGAGGAAATCGAAGTAAGTAACAGCTGATTACTACCAAATATGAAACTGAAACCTGGGCTATTGAATTGTCGTTTCTTGTTAAATTAACATACTGTAGTTAATATAACATCGGGACGAGATTGGATTTGCGTCCAGTTCCCCCCTGTTTCGCTTTTTTGCACCAGTCACAAACCCATTTATATCTCAATATGTTATGGCACCATTATTGACATAAAATTGATACTAAATAATACCATATGTTATCAATTTACTGTGTGTTATCTATCATTCTTATTGTAGTTTAAGCGACATATTGTGGGGAACAATAATAAACATAATCTTTTTATCTGCGAACTTATTCGATCAGAACGTGACAACATTTATGATCATTATAATATATTTAAGGGGGGAGGGCTGGTTTGTGCCATCTCTATCTCTTTAATACCAAGCAATAATATACAAGGCAGATAATACAAAATGCATAATACACCTTTATAATCTATTTCAAAGGGTAGGCCTATCGCTTTTATCGCTGTATATAAAAGCCCCCATATGTAAAAGAAAGAAAGGCCTAGGCCAGAAAGTACTCACTAAATTAAATTATAACCCTTCTTACCGTTGGATAAGACCCATATGTATCAGCTTATAAAGTTCATCATATTTTAGCAATTTAAATATTCTGAGTAATCTTCATCCTTCTAAACTCTATGACCAAAATAATGAGTATTACTTTCAGTTTCGACATTAATTGGATGATATGGAGGGATGATTTTTCATAATCGTCATCTTCGGAGTTATGCTTCGGCGCATTGCAAAAATGTTCCCGACCTCAGGTTGGGGAATAACATATTCTTCGACATAATAGCCGTATTCTTTGTGGCTCAAGTCACAAGAACATCACATATATTTCGTTGTTTTGAAGCACGATTTGTTTGGATTGAATAAGAAGCTGAATAAGAACCTCCCCCTTAGGTTCCACCTTGGTGTAGTGGTCGCACTGAATTCACATCTCCCGTAGGTCGTGGGTTCGATCCTCACATGGGCCAGGGCAGTTTTCGTTTCGGCATGAATGCTTTAAAGGGACCAGCCAGGGCCGCATTTCTGCCTTGCATCACTTGCATCAAGAGGAAGCTAAATGAGTACTGGAGTTTCCTCTGGGGAGTAAAGTTCTGGGGGGACCGCACTGGAAATAAGTCGTGTAGGAAGCCAAAAAAACACACCTCTTATGATGGCGTTTTCCACAAATTCTCAATACCATGACGTTATGAACATTCCCGTATCACTCTCAGATAGACGATTCATTAGAGAAGACAGATTTGGCACTGTATATGGTCTATCGTGTCAAAAGTTACAAAATTTTAAATCTCATAACTGAGGCCGTTTACTTTCATACTAAAAACAGTAAACCTATTAAGAAGCATAGTTGCGGGTAAGATTACAGTTATATACCACCAATCAGTGACAAAAAGTGTATATATGGCTTATATTTCGAACTAAATGATATATAACTGTAACAATACCCGCAACTATGCATCAAACGGTGATGCATACTTGCGGTTGCAAACCTCCATCTCCTGATTGCAAACTTAAGAAATTCAATAAATTTTTTACTCTAATTAAATGAAGCCAATAAGTTAAAGTTTACTTAATCATTTACATTACCCGTAGCGTTAATGTAATGTACAGCACACTGTGTTGGTAGGTACATAGGGGCTTACTACATCGACAGCAAGCCCGAAGAAACCTTATACTGTACTAAATTTTAGGCTATATTATTGATTAGTTTTTTTACTTAGTACTGTAGAGGCATATAGTAGCAACGGAAAACTCACTATAGGAGTATCTAACTGAGTACTGCATTTTCCAGTAATAATGTTTGTAGCCTGCCATGTACCGCATGTTGTGTACTAATTTACTAATCAAATCAACTTGAAAACACATGAAAACAGGCACGTAAATCAATCATCTGCTCCATCAAGCATCGTCATGACAGCAGAAGGCATGACAATGAATGACTTTCATGTTTCTTCTCAAAATCTGGCTTCCACATAACTACATGTAGATCATGTGCAGGCTGAACTATTCTATGATAGTAATGACCGCCTAGACATATATAGACTAATATTTGAAAGAAGTACTGGAATTGAGAGAAACTAAATTGAGACAAACCGCCGGGCTCGCTCGTCCTAGGAGTATTAGAGTCATGTGCCTTGAAATCACCTGGAATTTCACCCATTTTCACTAGTATAGCCTGTGCTTCTATACAGCAGTCCCTGCCCAATGCAGCACCTGATCCTGATCCATGTCATAAGAAACAAAGCTCTTTTAAGAAATGGAGCTTTGTAAAACCTCAGTAGTAACGTCGTATTACCAAAACCATACATCACCCTGTATGGGGCCCGTCCAAGTATGACGTCTGCACTTTTCCCCAAAATGTTGACCCCCTCCCTCCCCTAAATCAGATGTCATCAGATAGACGTGATCTGGCTGTTATCTTTGTTGACTTCTTCAAGACCTTTGAATCAGTCTCTCGCTCACGTAAGTTCAGCATACATTCATTGTATGGGATTCCTGATGAAATTATTGCAGCAATAAGATCAGTCAGTATACGTGATCTGTATATAATTTAATCTTAATTATGTATTTTAATTTCCTACGAATGTCCTGTGATTATCATAATGATGATGGGGTTATGGTAACTCCACATACTGGCTCCAGAAGTCGAGGAAATCCTGCCAAGTACCAAATGGATCTAGACCCTTAGGTGTAGGCCTTCTGTCACAATCACTAGAGGGCTTATTAGAACAGCCTGCTTCTAGTGTTGGTTTTTTTGGTTAACTCCAAGTAGAGCCAAATTTTGACAATTATCTTTGAAAGTCCTCAGGAAATGTCTGATCGTATGAGCTTTAGCTCAAAGGATGGTATGCTTCAGCATGAGGACGACTTACTGTTACCTTGGATCATAGATCCGGAAGTCAGATGATGGACGACCTTAGAATACATAAAGGAGAGAGAGAGGCATGGGCAGCATTGAATGGACTTTCCAGGATTTGGAAGTCACGCAGAATAGATCAGAAGCTTAAGGTCCGATTATTTAGAGCAGCAGTAAGTACCAGTACTCCTCTATGCTGGGCTCTATCTGCTGACGACACCAAATCTCTGGATGGCGCATTCACAAGAATGCTACGCCGGGTTCACCGTGTCAAGGCAATGCACACATCTCCAATCAGACACTATATAACATTGGAGGTTTCTCATTAGTTTCCCCATTAATAGCTATGGACATTTTTGGTTAACTCCAAGTAGAGCCAAATTTTGACAATTATCTTTGAAAGTCCTCAGGAAATGTCTGATCGTATGAGCTTTAGCTCAAAGGATGGTATGCTTCAGCATGAGGACGACTTACTGTTACCTTGGATCATAGATCCGGAAGTCAGATGATGGACGACCTTAGAATACATAAAGGAGAGAGAGAGGCATGGGCAGCATTGGACTTTCCAGGATTTGGAAGTCACTCAGAATAGATCAGAAGCTTAAGGTCCGATTATTTAGAGCAGCAGTAAGTACCAGTACTCCTCTATGCTGGGCTCTATCTGCTGACGACACCAAATCTCTGGATGGCGCATTCACAAGAATGCTACGCCGGGTTCACCGTGTCAAGGCAATGCACACATCTCCAATCAGACACTATATAACATTGGAGGTTTCTCATTAGTTTCCCCATTAATAGCTATGGACATATTTATTAGACACGATTATTGAATTTTGGACCATATTATTCTTTCATTACCTAGGAATAAACACAATACCCTCTTTCAAAAAATAGTTTACTTGGCATTGTCAAATAAATACATTAATAAAAAGAATATTGGTTGTCTCTAAGAAAGTTAACAAAACCTAATGAACTACTGCTTCTATTAATTTAAATATTCCTCTAATTTAACCCGGTATAGTAAGTGTAATATGGACTGATGTTTTGGAGCATTTGTCATAAGTATATAGACACGCATCCGTAACTACAATGTAACTACGTAACTACACTATATACACCGCGAAGCCACTAGACTATATACACCGCGAAGCCACTACACTTTATACACCGCGAAGCCACTACACTATATACACCATGAAGCCACTACACTATATACACCATGAAGCCACTACACTATATACACCGCGAAGCCACTACACTATATACACCATGAAGCCACTACACTATATACACCATGAAGCCACTACACTATATACACCGCGAAGCCACTACACTATATACACCGCGAAGCCACTACACTATATACACCGCGAAGCCACTACACTATATACACCGCGAAGCCACTACACTATATACACCACGAAGCCAATACACTATATATACATAACATAGCCACTACACTATATACACCGCGAAGCCACTACACTATCTACACCGCGAAGCCACTACACTATATATACATAACATAGCCACTACACTTTATACTCAAGTCTACTAAAGTCAACTAAAGCCTCTCCCCAAGAAAGGAGACCTCGGCATACCAACAAACTATCGTGGGATCTGTCTGCTTGTGGTAGCTGCCAAAATATACAATAAAATGATTCTATATAGGATTAGGCCTCACATAGAGAAACTACTGCGTAAGAGCCAAAACGGATTTCGACCAAGTAGATCAAAAATAGCTCAGATACTTGCACTACGGAGACTGATTGAAGGAATTAAGTCAAAGAATCTCCAAGCAGTCATGACTTGTGGACTTCAAGAAGGCATTCGACTCCATCCATAGAGGTAAAATGCTTGAAATCCTAAGAGCTTATGGAATACCATAAGTAATTGTTGCTGGCATTGGATTGTTATATTGTGACACAGAAGCGCAGGTACTCTCACCAGATGGTGAAACTGAGTTTTTCTCAATCCTGGCTGGCGTACTGCAAGGTGACACATTAGCACCATTACTATTTGTAATTGTGCTGGATTACGCAATGAGGACGGCCATAAAGGGTGAAGATCTGGGATTCACTCTTCAAGAACGCAGAAGTAGTAGATATCCGGCAACTACAGTCACAGACACCGACTTTGCGGATGACATCGCCCTGCTCTCTAATACGCTAGCAGATGCACAGCTTCTAATAATTGCATATAAATGCTACCAAGACCGAATTCATGACCTTTAATGTTGATGGAAACTTGACAACCATTGATAATAGTCAGCTAAGGAAGGTCGACGACTTCCAGTACCTTGGATCATGGATAGAGAGTAGCAAAAAGGATATAGAAGTTAGGCAAGCAAAGGCTTGGGTAGCTCTATCAAAAATGGATACCATCTGGAAATCAGATCTCTCCGGGCACCTGAAGACTAAGTTCTTTCGAGCCACAGTGGAAAGTGTATTTTTATACGGGGGTGAGACCTGGACACTGACTAAATCACTTGAACAACGAATTGATGGTTGCTACACAAGACTACTAAGGGCAGCCCTAAACATCAGCTGGAGACAACACATGACAAACGCCGAGCTTTATGGTACAATACCGCCTGTATCAACCACCCTCCGTGAACGCAGATTAAGATTCAGTGGGCACTGCTGGCGAAGTAAAGACGAGGTCATACCAGATCTACTTTTCTGGCAACCAACTCATGGAAAGCGTAGTCGTGGACGACCAGCCATAACATATATAGATCAACTTGAAAGGGATACTGAACTTGGGAGAAACGAAATTGCGACAACTATGGGGAATCGGGAAGCCTGGAAGGATCTAATTTCCACTGTCCGAGTTCGCTCGACCTAGTAGTAGTAGTACACTATATACACCGTGAAGTGACTACACTATATACACCACGAAGCCACTACACTATATACACAGCGACGCCACTACACTTTATACACCGCGAAGCCACTACACTATATACACTGCGAAGCCACTACACTATATACACCGTGAAGACACTACACTTTATACACAACGAAGCCACTACACTATATACACCGCGAAGCCACTACACTTTATACACCATGAAGACACTACACTATATACACCACGAAGCCACTACACTATATACACCGCGAAGCCACTACACTTTATACACCATGAAGACACTACACTATGTATACATCGTAGCCACTACACTATATACACCACGAATCCACTACACTATATACACCTTGAAGACACTACACTTTATACACCGTGAAGCCCCTACACTATATACACCGCGAAGCCACTACACTTTATACACCATGAAGACACTACACTATATACACCACGAAGCCACTACACTATATATACCGCGAAGCCACTACACTATATATACCGCGAAGCCACTACACTATATATACCGCAAAGCCACTACACTATATACACCATCTCATTGAATGACTTAATTCAGATGAATTTATCCTCATCCCTGAAATTTTTCTCCAAATCTTGATGAGAACTTCTTAAACTTCTCGACTTATAAATGGGTGAGTCAGAGTTTTATTTTAGTTTTCAACCTTTAGATACAAGCATTTTTTGGGAAATGTTGTCCCTGCCTATATTGCTTGCACCAGTCGCACTGCAGTTATTCTTCAACCTTATAATTAATAATGGTTTGTTGGTAGTGGTGGAAAGATTGCATTGTGTGGATTCCAAATCATCAATCTCGTTGTGGAATAGCTAAGATAGGGGCGTTCGAAAGTTTTTCAATACATTTGCAAATTCTTGTACGCTAGGACAACTATAAATCATTATTAAATAAAAAATTACTAATTAGAGCAAGGAAGCAAAGCAAACAGCGGGCTGACGCCAGAGGCGACCCAAAGGCTCCTGTTTCAATAGCTGCAACCCGATAGATATTGGCGCTACTCCTACCTGCTACCCGATAGAGATTGGCACTACTATCTGGTACCCGATAGAGATTGGCTCTACTCCTATCTGCTACCCGATAGAGATTGGCGCTACTCCTACCAGCTACCCGATAGAGATTGGCGCTACTCCTATCAGCTACCCGATAGAGATTGGCGCTACTCCTATCTGCTACCCGATAGAGATTGGCGCTACTCCTATCTGCTACCTGATAGAGATTGGTGCTACTCCTATCTGCTACCCGATAGAGATTGGCACTACTCCTATCTGCTACCCGATAGAGATTGGTGCTACTCCTATCTGCTACCCGATAGAGATTGGCGCTACTCCTATCTGCTACCCAATAGAAATTGGCACTACTATCTGGTACCCGATAGAGATTGGCTCTACTCCTATCTGCTACCCGATAGAGATTGGCGCTACTCCTATCAGCTACCCGATAGAGATTGGCGCTACTCCTATCAGCTACCCGATAGAGATTGGCGCTACTCCTATCTGCTACCCGATAGAGATTGGCGCTACTCCTATCTGCTACCTGATAGAGATTGGCGCTACTCCTATCTGCTACCCGATAGAGATTGGTGCTAGGCCTACTCCTATCTGCTACCCCATAGAGATTTGCGCTACTCCTATCTGCTACCCAATAGAGATTGGTGCTACCACAACCTGCTACCAGATAGAGATTGGCGCTACTCCTATCTGCTACCTGATAGAGATTGGCGCTACTCCTATCTGCTACACGATAGAGATTGGCACCACTCCTATCTTCTACCCGATAGAGATTGGCGCTACTCCTATCTGCTACCCGATAGAGATTGGCGGTACTCCTATCTGCTACCCGATAGAGATTGGTGCTACTCCTATCTGTTACCCGATAGAGGTTCTCTTGTTCTGATTTGTAGAAATATTAGGAGGGCAGGGAACCTGAACCAGAATAAAGGCTGTATATTCCTGGAATAAGTATATTGTACTGTACACTACAGTAAAAAAGGCTGTATCTCAGAAGTAAATGTAATTCATACTAGGTGGTTATATTATCAACATATTATAGTCAATTTTTTATTTATTTTCAGGTAAGATTCAAAAAAGTTACTGATGCTAAAAAGGAGAAGGAATTAGAAGAAAATGAAGGCACTTCAAAAACAAATATTCCAATGGATCATCCAGTGAGAAAACTTTTCACCAGGTTTCGTCGGCCAGAACCTGAAGCGTCACAACTAGATCAATCTGGAAAGGGTAATACAGATGAGGTGGCCCTAGTTAAACTAGGTGAAAGCCCAAGTTCATCCAAGTCATCTGACGACAAACTGACGCCACCTAGTAGCCAAACAAGCAGAGGAGTTTTTCCCCAATCTGGTGAGCATACACCTCAAATTGACAGCAGTCCTTCTAGCCAGCTGCGAAATAGTGCTCAAACCAGTCCACTGATAAGTAAAAGTCTAAAAGTAAATCCTTCAAAACAAGCGATGTCTTTATGGAGTGAGAAGCTTGGGTTGCGTGCTCGACCCGAAGGTGGTCAAGCATCACCTAAAGGGGCATCATCTTCTCCCAATGAAGTTCCATCCTCTGAGGTAACATCTTCCCCCCTGACAACAATGCAAGTAAATGTGCCGAAGATAAAAAAGAATTCGCCTAGTTTTCTATATCCATACAATGGGAATCAGGAAGATAATTTGCCTGTGGAACTACAAATATCCCAAATTCCAAAGACATTACAACCATTAACCAAATTGAAACAAACGAATTCCCAACAAACTGATGTTCCTGTTTTAATTCCTGGATCAAAACAAGGTGGCAATATGATTGAGAAAAGAAATTCTTTTGACAGTGGGTTTAGAGAGAAATTTTTAAGTCCAGATATTCAAATTCATCGGGCGGATGTCACATTACAGTCAGAATCATCCAGTTTAATGTCTAGTTTATTACTTCTCCGAACTGATCTGAAACATGAAATAGAGCAGCTTCACTCGAAAATGAACAACATCGATTATCAAATAGGGCGCGTCGTGGCACTCATTCATGGGAATCAAGCTCCTTCTGAAACTAAGTTTTTTCCTAATGGAACAAACAATGATTCTGAGAATCCTTTGAAAACGGTAAATAGTTCAGTTTTAATGGAAACTATAAAGGAAAAACATGAGGACAATAAAGATACAGTAATAGGAACAGCAATGGTAATCACAGATGCTCATACTTCTTTACCAGATGTTGAAACAACCTCAGGCCATAATGATTTAGACATTCCCACAACACCCCATCAATCCCTCCTCTACATGAGAAGAAAGATGAAATGTTTACCTCCAGTTAGTAGAAGCTGTTCTGTAGAAGAGGAAACCCCCCAGTTCATTGACCCATCACTGATTGGTACCCCTTCCCCAACTTCTCCTAAAGATAATAATCATCTTGAACAACAAGTGAGCCCCAAAGATACCATTATAATAACTCCATCGGAAGACACTTTAACAAATGCACGTAATACTGATGTTCATCTTGTGTAAGAGCAGCAACAGTTTATCACCATAAACATAAAAAATTGAAAAAACTTCAAGCAAGATAACAAATAGTGGTACATGACATGTAATTTACCAGTTCTTCCTATCACTTATCTATCAAACTTATAGGAACACATAATATTATCTAAATTATTTTAATATCGTTGGTAATTGTTGATGAATTTTATAACATTTATTGTCTGGACATTTATTCAAGTCGTGCAATGAACCACACCTTTTCCAAAATGCAATTATTGAACCAACTCACTTCACAGATGCAATAGTAAATTAATAATATTTAAATAATAAATAATATATTCTCATTAATCCTTAGCCATCTATCACATACC
This sequence comes from Nemertoderma westbladi, assembly GCA_032718475.1. Classification (NCBI taxonomy): domain Eukaryota; kingdom Metazoa; phylum Xenacoelomorpha; order Nemertodermatida; family Nemertodermatidae; genus Nemertoderma; species Nemertoderma westbladi. The sequence goes on along the minus strand of JAUCBJ010006259.1, from coordinate 16,624 downwards.
GTGTAAGATGTGACAACATCATGAATCTTTAAATGTGGGCATGGTTTTTTAAACTATATTGCCTAACTTTATACCTCTGGCAAACAAAGGCAACAATTAATTTGGATGTTGTATGTGAAATTTAAAGGAAAATATATTCCTCCGGGTTGCCAATCTTGTTAATCATTTTATCACCAGTTTGTCCGGATGATTCTAAATTAGGAAAACACTAGTAAAACAGTAAAACACTAGGAAAGCATAGGAAAAGTACTGTAAAACACACGGAAAACAGTGAAAATATTGATCAGCAGGGAATTTAACACATGTACTTCTCTGAATTGACAATCCTAAATGTACTCCTCGCATAGCACCCCTTAAGTAATCACCGTAAAACATAGGGAAAACACTATAAAAACACTATAAACCTTCCGGAAAACAGTGAAAAAATTGATCAGCATTAAATTTTACCTATATGATGCAAACAAATAAATTGAAAGAGTCTAATACTGCCCAGAAAGCTTGTTGCCAGGGAACCAAAGAACTGTAACCAATCAGCATACGGTGCAGTATCAGTACAGCAGTACTATCCTTGTTTTACCGGTCAGTTGGTAGAGGTGCAAAGTACCAGTATTGCTGTATTCTGGTAGGCCTATTACCTGATTACAGATTACAGTATTAGTGCTGTAGTGCAGTAGTGTAATGCTGTAATGTCCCATGGCTATGGCACTATCTCTGTAACCAGGCTGCCAGGCTGTCTTAATACTGTAATGCTTACCGGTACTACTCAGCTACTAAATATAGAAATATTTACATTTAACTAACCCTAACAATACTGCAATATCTGAATACTGGAATACACTACTGCACTACAGCACTAATACTGTAATCTGTAATCAGGTAATAGGCCTACCAGAATACAGCAATACTGGTACTTTGCGCCTCTACCGACTGACCGGTAAAACAAGGATAGTACTGCTGTTCTGATACTGCACCGTATGCTTATTGGTTACAGTTCTTTGGTTGCCGGGCAACAAGCTTTCTGGGCAGTATTAGACTCTTTCAATTTATTTTTCTGCAGCATATAGGTAAAATTTAATGCTGATCAATTTTTTCACTGTTTTCCGGAAGGTTTATAGTGTTTTTATAGTGTTTTCCCTATGTTTTACGGTGATTACTTAAGGGGTGCTATGCGAGGAGTACATTTAGGATTGTCAATTCAGAGAATTACATGTGTTAAATTTCCTGCTGATCAATATTTTCACTGTTTTCCGGGTGTTTTACAGTGTTTTTCTTATGTTTTCCTAGTGTTTTACCGTTTTACTAGTGTTTTCCTAATTTAGAACTATCCAGTTTGTCCTCAACAAATTTTATACTTTGATTGAAAGAACTAAAATGTTTGATTACTGATGCTGATGGTTAGAATGCTTTTAAAGAATATGATGTATATTATGTATACCTATCGGTTTATTCATTGGTTGAGAATCATTTCGTGTTCAAAGGACAGACACAGCATAGGAAATAGGTCCATGCTAATAGTTAGTTGTTTGTGGATGAGTAACACTAATCATATTATAATACTTTACAATATTGAATTAACATTTAATTAGCACAAATAAAGAACGAATAGATACTCAATAAGTACACATTTTCTAGCATAATATATATAGGCATACAATAAAATATAGGTATATAATAAAATATATTAAGGAAACCGAGATCAACCACGACCAAGTTATAATAAAACCAGAATAAATTACACAAACTTTGGAAATAATATAATATTTATTTTTCAAGTGATTTAAATAATTAAGTAAATAAATGTAATAATAAAGGTTATATGGAACTAGTTAATATATGTAGATGGTTACACGGGTGTAGAATTGGAGTGTGGATGGCAGTCTCTGTGCCACTGTGCACATTAAGTCATGACGAAGTTTAGCTATGCTCTTAATAACTGTTCAGGATATGATAAATTCTTTAAATCAGTTAAATTTAACACCCCACTCAAGGTTACGAATGGACGCCTAGCATTGACACTTATTGGAATTTCGCAGTGGAGGATGAGGAACACCTTCCTCATCCTCCACCATACCACGCTGGCAGAGATGGTACTCGCTAGATGTAGGGGGGCGGTTCCACCTTACCTCACTGGGAGAGACAGCGCTCGCGATGTGTAGGGGGACAGTTCCACCTACCGCACTGGCAGAGATGGCGCTCACAATGTGTAGGGGGTTGGTTCCACCTACCGAACTGGAAGAGACGGTACTCGCTAGGTGTAGGGGTATGGTTTCAGCTTAGAGCACTGGCAGAGACGGAGCTCACGAGGTGCAGGGGGGCAGTTTCATCTACAACACTGGCAGAGACGGCGTTCATGAGGTGTAGGGGGATCATTCCACCTTACAGCACTGGGAGAGACAGTGCTTGCTAGGTGTAAGGGGATAGTTCCACCTACCGCACTGGCAGAGTAGGTGGTAGTAAACTGTGGGGTAGGTCTATACACAAATCGTTATTTTTTTTACAAATCGTAATGAGATTGCATGAAACTTGAAACAGAGAGAGTTTCACTCCACACCTCCAGCAAGTTTTTCACAATAATAGCTGGATCATATGCATACCTTTTAATTTTTGCAATAGGATTGGTGCGCGAATAAATTGTTGGGCAAGAAACAATCGAATAAGGGGTAACAATGTTCCCTCGAGAGGTGGGGTGTGTTTTTTGTAAAAACACGTGGAAACGGTGGAAATGGTGGGTTTAAGTAAGCGCGTGAAGCCAATTTTGAAAATCGTCTGCGATTGGCTGGTACGTACATATTTGACGTCACTAGGCAGTGCTATGATAATTTTTTATCTTGGTTTCTATGGATATCGATTTTCGATCCATTCAAATACACATTTAATCTCAATCATTTCATGCGTGGCTTATATCAATTGAATGCAGAGTCTTGCGCGTCTTTTAACACATATTACAACAATTACTTAGATTCATGATCATGAACATTGATAAAATACTGTTTGCAATTTTGCAATCTTGGTAGATTGCCTGACCCCTTATGCAAGCACTCACCAACTCAGCCCTATCCACCTATTGCATTGCAGTATCGGAGTAGGCCTAATGCTGTATTGTTGCTTAAGTTCATTAAGTGGAGTAAACCTACCACTGTACACTCTTCATTAGCACTGACCGGTACACATTTCAACTTAATGAACTTAAGCTGCAATCAAGGTGTACTATATACAAGGCCATGCCATCCAGTTAACTGGGGGCGGTGACTGGGGGCAAGATTTTTTTTTACAACAATTTGATATTTTGATATGGGGAGAGTTCTATAAATTTTCATTTGCTGCAATTTGGTCAATGGACGTAATTGAAGCATCCTCGTTAAGTAAGATACAAAATTTTATGTTAGCTAGTGTTTTAGATAGGTTTTGCTAGTAATTTCGACACTGGATCCGACATCCTACTTCCCTCTATAAATATTTTGTAGTAGCTAGTTCTTTTTACTATTTGTATAGAAAATGTTCCAGAACATGTTAGCTATTCATTTTTTTATAAAATTATGTTCTAGAACAAATATTTTTTGTTCTAGAATATTTTTTAGAAAAAAATCTGGATTCTATTTAAAACGCATGGAATCGTTCTAAAACGTGTTTAAAGTCAATAAAAAATTTCACAATTTAAAAAAAATAAAATTTTCACAATATTTTTTTTCTCACAATTTTTTTTATTTTAAACACGTTTTAAAACGAATCCATGCGTTTTAAATAGAATCCAGATTTTTTTATAAAAAATGTTCTAGAACAAAAAATATTTGTTCTATATCTGTTAAATATCTGTTTATTTGTAATAAATTTTCTAAAAATGAATAGCTAACATGTTCTGGAACATTTTCTATACAAATAGTAAAAAGAACTAGCTACTACAAAATATTTATAGAAGGAAGTAGGATGTCGGAACCAGTGTCGAAATTACTAGCTAAGCCTATCTAAAACACTAGCTACCATAAAAATTGTTATCTTACTTTACGAGGATGCTTCAATTACGTCCATTGACCAAATTGCAGCAAATGACAATTTATAGAACTCTCCCTATATCAAAATATCAAATTGTTGTAAAAAAAATCTTGCCCCCAGTCGCCGCCCCCAGTTTAACTCGATGGCATGGCCTTGTATATAGTACGCCTTGGCTGCAATACAGCAATACTCCGATATTGCAATGCAATAGGTGGATAGGGCTGAGTGGTTCAGTACTACTTGCATATCGGTCAGGCAATCTGCGAGTTTATAATTGTGAATTGATTCACTTTATCAATGTTCATCACCATAAATTTAATTAATTGTGTTGTCAAAAGACACGCAAGACTCTCTGCTTTCAATTGTTTAATTGATATAAGCCACGTGTGCAATGATTGAGATTAAATGTGTATTTGAATGTATTTAATATCACCCTCCATTGAAACCAATATAAAAAAATTATCATATCACTGCGTAATGACATCAAATATGTAACATCCATTCACAGCCGATTTTCAAAATTGGCTTACTTAAACCCGCCATTTTGACTGTTTCCTCTTGTTTTTACAAAAAACACACCCCGCCACTCGATTCAGGGCACCTTGTTACCCCTTACTCGATTGTTTCTAGCCCAACAATTTTTTCGCGCACCAACCCTGTCAAAATGACCACTGTCAAAATATCAGTAGAATCGCTATTGGAGCCATCAGTGAGTCAGTCACCGACAATTCTTACAGGAAGGAAGTAACTCTCTGGTTACCAACATAACAAAAAAACAAATTACAGTGATGTTTAACAATATGAAATAGATATACAACAAGCTAAATAAAGTTGATTAATAACTCCTATTATTTTATATTTATTTATACAACATTGAAACCTTCACCTTTACATTATAATTAACAAATCCTAATAAACTAATACTTAGTATTTTGTATTATATAGTTAAATTCATTTTTAAAGATGACTGTAATGATGTAATGTTTATAAAATTCAAACAGTATTGTACTGAACGTGCAACGAACAACGTCTATCTATTATTAAGTGAATGAGTTGCTCATAGTTATACCATAACGATTGCATACCATAACGATTGCATACCATAACGATTGCCTGCACCTGTCCAAAAACGGGTTGTCCGCACCTTGCACAACGCTTTCTATAACTGAGTTTCTCTTACTTCTGTCAGTTTAAGCTTAAAAGATATACATCAGAGAGTAACCATGGGAGTGCCGAATTTATAATTTTTGTATTATACCTGTAGAACTAAACGAATGGCATTGCAAATAATTTGTGCTGGTTAAATATTCATTGTGAAATATTCATTACATAGATATAACATTCATACGGAATTCTAATTAAAATTTCAAAATCAGTGTTTGAGAATTTGCGATAATCGTCTTCAATCAGTCCGAATGAATTGAAGATCACAATTAGAAACGTCCTCATCGTACTCGGCATTATTAAATTTGCAGAAATTGGTCAGATTCTTCCCTTCACTGATTTGTTTCATTAGGTCTTCAGCTGTTGGTGAGTTTACTAATACACTAAGTATCCAAGCGTTAGAAATAATAACAAATATCGCAGATAAGGCAAACAGAAATGAATTAGCATGTGAGGAAACCACCCACAAAAGAGTGTTCCAAAGAGATGTTAATTTGGCATACCTTGGATCTCTAAGTTGTGCAGGTGTTCCGCTAGTTACTTGCTTGTTATTGTCACGGATTTTCATTAAATCCATAACATTTCGTAACTCTGACAACAATATTACACAAACGACATTTACCAATGTAATGATTACATTGGCGAAGTAAAGCTGTGATAGCAGTGCTGGTTCTTTCGCAGCTGGAGGCAAGTAATCTTGTATCATGACAAGGTTAATCATTTGAGCAAAGAAAAGACCACTCCCTAAACCAATACGAGCACTGTTGTCGCATTCAGGAATGACAAATAGCAGTGGAAGTAGAGCACTTATGACTATTGATGGAAAAATCATGGTTCGAAAATAAAATCTATGTTCGCGAAACAATACAATTGTGTTCACCACCTGGGAGAAGTAAATATCATTGATTCCATCTGGTGAGTTGTTGACAATTGTTTCTGATACAGTGGCAGTCTTCCATGACCATTCATTTGATGCAATACTCAAGGCTTTTATTGAATGTAACATGTTTAGATTCCATTGTAATTGCACTTCTGTGATATCATATGTCCATGACTGAAAGGTAAGATGAACAATTTGATTATCATAAGGAAAATGCTTTGCTGACAATTGTTGTGATACACTTAAGTACCATCGATTGTAAGCGACCACAGTACCATCATGGTGGACAACAATGTAACGCACAGTGTCGCCAATATATGATCGCACCATATCAATAGTAGCTATTTGTGGTGACCAGACCTGAAGAGGTGACAAAGAAATCCTGTTTATCCCTCCAAAATCCATTGGATCCCATTGGAGGAATTGATCAACCCAGGATATTGTTGTTGTTGCTGTTGCAAGGATGGTTGAATCAACTATGTTAAGATCAATGATATCATTGATCTGCCCATCCAAATAAACTATGGTAATATCACTTTGGTTTTGCACAGGACGGATTTCTTTATGATAATCCATAAGAAGCGTCTGTTTCAGTCTTCCCATGTGTGTCATCACATTGTCCCCAAACACATGATTTGTAATTACACTACAAAATAGTCCAAAGTGAATGAATATGTTGGAAAGCATTATGGATATTCTTTTTATCAAAATGAAATGTATCGAGTTACATTACCATAACCACGTTGCGCATTATGGATTGTCCATGTCCAATGTCCGTCCATGTCTACCAAATGTTATGCCAATAGTGCCAATAAATTTCCTTACATTTTCTTTAAGTTTGTAGTTTCAGTTAAATTAAATCTATAAGGAAACTACACAATATAAATGTTGGATGCAATCAATAAAATTAATTTAAGATACCAGAATCTACAAATATTATACACTTTACTATATATTTCTGCTTCATTTGATATATTTAATTTAATGTATGATGTGATCCGTATAGATAACTAACTTATTTCAGACTTCATAAATCAGGTTTCCAAAACTAGAAAACTTCTTTCGTTAAATACATGTTTCGAAACACTGTAATATCCATGGAAAACAAATAGTATTTTTTTACTAAGGAGTGAATGATGCCACCACTCCTAATAGGGTGTCCCAATAAATTTGATCCGGTTTTAAAGTTTAATAACTCGTCACAATGAGCATCAATCGCAGAGTTCTTGGTATCATATGAAATCCAATAGGTAAACTTAAACTTTGGGAGTATGGTAACTAAGGCCCCCCTCACACGGAGCAACTTGTTTCTGCAACTTGTTTCTGAAACTTGTTGCTGGACCCCCTCACACACAGAACGTTGTTGCTGCAACTTGTTTCCGAAACTTGTTTCTGTGTGTGAGGACTCCAGCAACAAGTTTCTGCAACTTGTTTCCGCAACTTATTTCTGTGTGTGAGGGAGTCCAGCAACAAGTTGCTGGAAGTTATATTCTCAGCAACTTTTTGAAAAACTTTTATTACTTTCCATTTTGATACTAGCTAATATTAGATAATTTGAGTGATGTGATATTATATATAAATGACTGGACATGTTAGCTATTTAGTTTTATTTGGAAATAATTGTTATTTTCTTCAGCAACAAGTTTCTGTGTGTGAGGGAGTCCAGCAACAAGTTGCAGAAACAAGTTTCGGAAACAAGTTGCTGCAGCAACAAGTTTCTGTGTGTGAGGGGGTCCAGCAACAAGTTTCTGTGTGTGAGGGGGTCCAGCAACAAGTTTCAGAAACAAGTTGCAGAAACAAGTTGCTCCGTGTGAGGGGGGCCTAATCCGATAAGTTTGCATTAAAACTGCATCTTGAGTGTTAAGATGTGAAATTATTTGCGGAAATCCATAAATAATAACTTGTTTCCCTGTGAATAAACGACTATTCTAGAATGCCATCTGTAGTTACTAGAGTAGCCAATATTTCTGCAATGTTTACAGATGAACAAAAAGTTTTCATTGTTAAAACCTACTACCAAAAGCAGTTTTCCAAGCTTAAACAGTTCGAATTTTCTTACCAGTTCATAGGTGTTCGGAGTCCTACGAGATCAGACATTCGCGTCTTGTAAGAAAATTTGACAGTGAAAAAACTTATTTACGCAAATCAGGCTCTCAAAGGCCTCCGATTAGCCAAGAGAACGTTTCTGATATTAAAACTCACTTCCTAACATATCCAGAAACCTCTTTGCGCCGTGTGTCCTTAGCTGTAGGGGTAAGCAGAAGCTCCACTCAAAGGATTGCGAAAAACCTAAAAATTTCGACCATATAATGTTCAGATTTTGCACGGGCTGAAACCCAACGACATTTCCAGCAGAGTGAGCGCTTCTAACGCTATTCTGCTTTATTTGGAAGATAAAGATCCGGCCCACACATATACTTTAGCGATGAGGCAACATTTCACCTGAGTGGCGCTGTTAATTGGTGGAACTGCAGAATTTGGGGTACTGAAAACCCCCATAAAGTGACAGAACGCTTCCGTGACACACCAAAGTTAACGGTATGGTGAGCCATGTCTTCCACACAGGTTATTGGACCATACATTTTCGAAGGTTCGTCTGTCAACGCTAAGAAATATCTGGCAATGCTGCAAGAGTTTCTAATTCCAAGACTGAGTCCTATCACCGACAAAGTGGTGTTTCAGCAGGACTACTACTACTACTACTAGGATCGACATGCTGCATTGCAGCTGCATTTTTAAGAATGCTGTGCCGGCTTGTCAACAAAATTGCACCGCCACAACTCCCTATCACCCATGACATTTGCTAGATCATCCGCATCTTTAAGGCCAGTGTCCTTTAAGATGCGTCTCAAGAAAGTCATGGGCTGTCCACCATGCTTATTCACTCCATGAGGCTGCCAAAGTACAAGATTATGCACTGGCTGGTCCTCACGGCGAAAGCAATGTCCTGCAAAGTGGAGGCGATTTTGTTCTAGTGTCAAGCTTGGGGGAACCAATGAGACACCTCCAATGTTATATAGTGTCTGGTTGGAGATGTGTGCATTGTACTTGACACAATGAACCCGGCGTAGCATTCTTGTGAATGTTGCATCCAGAGATTTGGTGTCCTCAGCAGTTAAAGCCCAGCATGGACTCCCGTAGAGGAGTACTGGAACTACTGCTGCTCTAAATAATCGGACCTTAAGTTTCCGATTAATTCTCGGTGACTTCCAAATCCTGGAAAGCCTATTCAAGGCTGCCCATGCCTTTCCCTTATGTATTCGAAGGTCCTCACATGACTTCCGGATCCATGATCCCAGGTAACAGAAGTCGTCCACATGCTCAAGCATACCATCCTTTGAACTTATGCTCATCCGATCAGAGACTTGCTGAGGACTTTCAAAGTTAACTGTCAGAATTTTGGTCTTTCTGGAGTTAATAAAAAGACCAACACTAGAAGCAGCATGTTCTAATGAGCTGAGGAGCCGTTGGGCTCCCTCTAATGATTCTGAGAGTACACTCCTAAGTCATCAGCAAAGTCTAGATCAGTTAGGTACTTGGCAGGATTTCCTCGACTTCTGGAGCCAGTAGGTGGAGTTATCATCACCCCATCATCATTATAATGATCTAAGGACGTGCGTAGAACATAGTCAACCACAATAATGAACAAGAATGGTGCAAGTGTGTCTCCTTGGAGGACGCCCCATAACACTTCAAATGGTTCTGTGTCACCGTCAACAGTAGACACAAATGTTGTCGAACCATCGTATACTGATCTGATTGCTGCAATAATTTCATCAGGAATCCCATATAATGAAAGTATGCTGAACATACGTGTGCGAGAGACTGAATCAAAGGCCTTGAAGAAGTCAACAAAGATAACAGCCAGATGCCTGTCTTTCTTTTTTGATAACTCTTCAATTATCCTTCTAAGTGCCAAAATGGGCTCCATGGTCCCACGACCTTTACGGAACCCATTCTGATTTCCACGGAGCAGTCTCTCAATGGGATCCCTGATGCGATTTAATATAATCCTATTGTATAGCTTTGCAGCAATCGAGATCAATGAGATTCCCCAAAAAGAACCATAGAGTGTTAGGTTGCCCTTCTTGGGAACTGGCACCAACTTATTTGTTTTCATTTCTTGTGGGACTCTTGTTGTTCGGTACATGTCTACTATGATGGGATAGATGAGCTTTAAACACTCAGGTATTTTAAAGACCTCAGGGGGAACACCATCTACTCCACTGGCACGATTGGTCTTAATGCTCTTTGCAGCAGCCTTCACGTCTGCAAAGGAGATATCGCCAATGGGAATATCTGGGAGTACAGACTCAGACACTTTTACTTCTATAAAGTTATCAGGCAATACCCTGTCATTATTGAGGAGCTTTTCAAAGTGGGCTTTCCAACCATTGAGGCGATCGGCTGGTGATTCAGCCTTAACCTTGGTGGTTGGTTGGCTTTTCCGCCCAGTAAGCAGATTGATCGATTTCCATGCCTGGGATGATTGCCTGCTGTCGTCAGCATCATTGATGGCATCAACCTGTTGGTTTATTAGCTCCTGTAGATTAGCAGAGTACTGCCTGTTCAGGGACCTAGATGCAGCCTTAACTGCATTCTTGGCCGCTGTAGTCTGTTTGAGTCGGGACTCTTTCTGCGCCTTATGAAGGTCATTTCGGCACTTCTGAATTTTGTTGTCAGTCCAGGGGGCCCTTTTCCTGTTTCGAGGATATACAGGAACTGTTTCTGCAGCTGCTAACTTAACTGCTTCTGTAAAGGCAGTATAGCCCTCACAGTGATCTGCTGCCTCAAAGGCAAGAGCCTCATACCTGTTGCTCAGCTGTAGTGTTAAGCTGGATCTCACACTTGGCTGTTGCAACAGAGAGGACCAGTCATGCTGCGGCAAGGCAGATTTCGTTGTTCTGCTAGCACGCAGACTAAGTCTTACCTTGGCCACAAGAAGGCGGTGATCACTGGAGAAGGGTCGAAGTGTAAATGCATTACAGTCTTGTATAGAGCTCCTGTATTTCCTACGAAACAGAATATGGTCTATCTGGGACTTGTGACCACTGGGTCCACTATGAGTCCATAGCTTTCCAGTTCGCTTCTTGAACTGGGTTCCAGCCGAAAACAATCCATTTCCAGAGATAAAATCCTGAAGATGGACAGAATTTCGGTTAACACTATTGCTATAGACCCAGGGCGATGTGGGTGATTGATGCAGACTTGCATTAAGTCTCCCAGGAATGTTAAGAATGCATGCTGCTCCATTCCATCAGTAGCTGCTTGTAGATTGTGGTAGAAATTTTCCACCTCCTCTACAGGGGCAACACTAGTTGGAGAGTAGCACACAATCAGAACCACCTTAGGAAACTTCTTAGCCAGTCTTCCAGAACATGAGAAGTGGCAACGGATGATGCGGTTAGAGATTTGGTCTATTTTGTCCAATGCTGCATGTGCAGTTGGATTCATCAATAGACCAATTCCACCATTGCCACTATCATCTGCTGACACGAGGGCGAGTCGCCAAGTCGCCTAACCTGACTCCCCACCATTCCATTTGGTCCAATTATAATGGCACTGGCACTGGCACTGGCACTGGCACTGGCACTGGCACTGGCACTGGCACTGGCACTGGCACTGGCACTGGCACTGGCACTGGCACTGGCACTGGCACTGGCACTGGCAGGCTGGTACTGGCACTAGCACTGGCACTGCCAGAGCCTGTGCCGAATTACATTGTATGGTGTATGTTCGATGTTGCAATTCACAACTCAGGGCTGGAAAGCTTGTTGGCAGACTGCATCTCTTTATTAGGGTGGTTCATATTTCAAAAATTTTTTAATTTCAGCTGGGTTCATGTTCTAATTTGTTCCAAATTGCATAAAAACACTTTTGATAACTTCAAAATGTGTTGGAGTTTCCGGGAACTAGACCCACCGTGGTATCATAGTAGCTGCTTGAGCCGTCGCCCGGTCCCACATAAAATGTAATCATGGGACTAGTTCTTGTCATTGTTAGGTAAAAAGGTATACTAAAAAGGTAAATTCGTGGCTCGCCCCACACATTCTTCAACACTATTGATTTTACTTTATGTACTAAATTAACTCTCACTTTACCGAATGCCCCCCAAACCCAGTTACGGTAATTTGAACCGAAATAGTTACTCAAGCTTCCCTTCTGTTTACCTCTTAATAATAAAGAGAGTTAGTTGATAGTATCGATTATGTATATGTGTTCTCCAAATATAAACATCGAGCAATAATATTACAAAATAAACAATGAACAACGGTACAAAGCAGTAAATTATCAGTGGTGGCGGCAATATGGCAGTGTAGTGAATCAGCAGTCAGATTAATTTGGAAACTATCAGATAAGATGAGTTAGATGTTGAGTGGTGCGGTTACTTTACAATGCTCTAAAATTTATGCCATAGTTCTTTCAGGCTAGCACTATCAGACTGACTGACTTTGGGTATGCACTACACTGAAGTAACACAAAATGTGAGCCATCGAGTTTCGTGGAATTCTGGCCATAATCTCCAATCAAGAGCTAGTAACCCTTGTCAACTGCCTGTAACCCATGGATCCAGTTTCCTGTGTAATGGAACTCTATGGAGTAAGAAAGTGAACGAGTTAGAGTGAAAGTGAGAGAGTTTAAATATCACACATTGTGTGAACCAGAATAATTATTTGTTTCGTTAATTGTTTTCGTTCGAATAGCATCCCACTGTAACGGTTCCTCTCCATCAATTGAAAATTACCAATAATTACCGTTAATAATGGTTGTCGGTGTAGCGTTTACACCCCACCAAACTTACCTTATTGCGCAGTAGCCTGTCGTATTCGCCAAAATCAGTATACCTACAATATGTACATATTTGCAGCAGGTAATCTCTCAAGTTAACATTAATATTAGATGTTGGAGTGGGATGATTGGGGGTGTAGTTAGTGTAACAGAGGGGCAGTGAAAAGATTGTTTCAGACTATGAGAACTATCCTCTCTGGGCACACATACATTTGAGATCGATTAAATATGCCCTCATATAAAATATACTGCATAATTTTATATTCATGTGTAAAGCTGAGAAATCTGCACATCTAATGAAACATAAATTATTAAAATCCGTTTAGAAAAAATCAAATAGTAGCTAGCAGTCTAGATATGATGATTCTAAAGATAAATAACTGCTACCAATATTCAGAAAGAATGCGCGGGTCTGCGGGGGAATGACCTCGCAGACCGGTATTAATCCACGGTGCACAATTTTTAACTGTATGTTTAATTGGTTTGTCTTAATTGTATTGTTCTGATTGGTGGTGGGATGTTGGGTTGGTGCAGCTATTTTATATACAATTTTAATCTAATATACTTTATAAGTATTTTGTTTCTTAAAAAAAAAAAAAAAAATATTCAGAAAGAAAGGCTTCAACTGGTATTTACGATTATGCAGTATCCAGTCCTGATTTAAATCAATATTCTAGAAATCCATTGTTTAACATCCACAGAATGTATAGTATAAATTAAAAAGTAATTTAAACATGACTTAGGAAGATCAAATTCTATAGGAAATATAGCGAAAAAATTAATTCGCTCAGTTTGTTAGTTAATAGTGCTTTACAAAATAAATAACTTTTTACTCTAATCGATAAATTTAATCCAAATCTAGAAACCAATATAATAATAACAACAGCACAATACTTGTTTACAACCTATAAAAAGCAATAATTTAATTGAATTACTCTATTTGAGATGTTTATGTTGTACCAAACAGGTAGGCAAACCGGCAACGCTGAAACTCATCAGGACATCAATTAATTATGTGACTACAGTTTGACAGACAGATAGAAAAAAAACAAACAAGTGATTTTTTGTCAGCAAGAAAGCGCTGACGTTTTTCATCTTCTAAATACCCAATTTTTAATAACAAACCTAAAATATAGTTTACTGTCCTGTATGACAATTTTGAAAACCTTATTTAAAATACAACATCACTTCGGACAATGAAATGTGTATTACATAGGCTGAACTACATTATTACAGAAAGTAGAGATCAATTCTCTGCATTGAGATACAATGAATTGCATGGCTCTTAATAAACTTATGTATCTGCAGGATATATTCCCCACCATCCCTGCAGGGTGTCTTTACTTTGGAAAACGCCTCATAAACTTTATTAAAATGAATCAATAACATCTTATTGTACTGCACTGTACGTACAGTAAATAGATACACAAGATCGGCAGCAACTCATGCAGTAATGTTTGAAAAATTAGGTAACAATGTAATAATCCTCTGGAGATCGTAACTTATTCTGCGAAGTTGCAATTAATAAATAAAATAAATAACATGAAGTGGAATCCCTTCACAATTTAACCTTTATATTTATCAATAATTTACTGTAAAACAGGAAACATATTTTTCAATATGATAAATAATATAATACAAATATGAGAAATACCGACCAACGTGTTGTCCTTGATTTTATCTCCTTTCTTATTTTATCTTAATTTATTTCCAAATAAATTAATTATCATGAGGCCCAGTAGTGAGCTGAGCAGCATTTCCTGTCTTTTTTTTCCAGTATAGGGACCAAAGGAACGTACATCACTAATAATTTCACTTTACCTTCACTAATTTCACTATTATTGATGTGCGCGCAAAATTATTGTTTGGCTAGAAACAATCACATAAGGAGTAACAAAGTATATTTTATACATGTAAATTGTTGGCGAGGTGAACCCATGCACGCGGAGGTGTAGGGTAAGTCCCAATACTTGCACTTCTTCTGTGACTCGCATTATGCAGTGCCGCATCTGCTGAACGAACCATCATAATCAATTATTCGGACGTCATATAATACCTTTCTCTCAAGCTGCTATTAGCCACGGTCATTGAGGTCAGCTCGTAGACCTGGTACATCACTCTCCTTGTCCATCTCTCGAATTACAGTCTCACATGATATGCATAATGCGAGACAGAAGAGGTCTCTGAGGGCCATCCCATCACGAAATTCGATAGATCGATGTGGTGCTGTGATTGGGGGTGGTGGGAGACTCTAGATAGTGGTAGAACCTCCCTTTTTCTCTTGGCGCAGTCAGCTTTGATATGTGTTCAGCTAAAACATAAATGCTTTAGCGTCTACTGCAGCCGTGGTATTCTCCCTCGAAGCGCTTTATGTTTTTAATCCATGCATGCATAAGAGGAGTTTTACAATGTGTTTCCACTATGGTCTAGTGTTTTCACTATGTATATAAAAAATGGTTAGATTTTTTTAAAACGCAGAGGATGGTCTTCAAGTGCCCAAAAGTTCACCATTCACCATTTCACCACAATACGGTCATGAAAGCCTGTATTACCAGAATTTTGATAAATGCTCATGTTCAAAAATTATTTGAAAAAACTTTTTTGCCATATTTTTGACACATTTTGCCATTTTTACCTAAATTTGACTCTTTTTCACACGGATTCGTTCATTTTTGGAAAAACCTTTCCAATTTGAAATTTCATAAGTTGCATTCGCCAGAAAACTCATTTAATGTTTATGGTTAGAATAATTTAATTTATTCTGACTATTGAAATGTTATAATGCATACAACCCAGCTGAAATTTTTATTTCAAGTATTTTATGGGTCGGTGATTTCATTTCAGAAGTCAGTTTTCTCATTTGACAGCGTCATGTCAGTCTGAATTGCTGTCTGTCAAAATATAACCGACAGCTGAACTGACCAGCAGATAATGTGGATGACGTAATACATGAAACCCATGAACATCGGAAATTAAATCACTAATCATGAAACCCCCATAACAAAATTTTTAGCTAGTTGGTATGCTTCCTATAACTTTGACAAGCAGATCGCAGGAGTGACAGAAAAATCAACAGACAGACATACAAACATAGTAAAGTTTGTTAAAAGTGAAGAGAAAACTGACGTCGGAAATAAAATCAACAACCAGGATGACTCCCATAACAAAACTTTTAGTTATGTGGAATGCTTTCCTTATATTTTGAGGGGCGGACATAAAGATAGACAGACTTCGCCAAAAATTAAAATTGGCATTGAAAATCAAATCAGCGAGCACGAAAATGACAACAAAAAACTTATAGCTAGGAGGTATGTTATCCTTTTATTTTGAAAGACAGATTGTTGGAAGGACAGACAGACTGACACACAGACATAGAGACATAATAGTTTTCGTTAAAAGTGAAAACTGACTTTGGAATGAGATAAGCGACCAGGAAAAACCCATAACAAAACTTTTAACTAGGATGAATGCTTTAGATATATTTTGTCAGACAATCCTTCGGAAACACAATCCCAGACAGACAGTTTTCGTGGTTGTCCATGATAGTCCCCATCGCAGGACAGTGATCATTATTGTTAATATCGAACCAGCTATATGGTTTAAGTTACTGCATAACTTGTCAGCTTATCATTGTCTTAATCATTTCAATCTGGGATATATCGGTACTGGAGTTTTGGAATTATACTATATATTTGCGATGAATGGTAGAAATCTATCGTGTCCTTGATCAATATAAAATTTCAGTTTTCACCAATAATGGACAAATGGATAATCATCTAAGCTAAGATCACAATCTCTTTA